>QEPC01009531.1:927581-937605 GCA_003113815.1 Sphenodon punctatus
GATGTCTGGACGCGGCAAACAGGGCGGCAAAGCGCGCGCTAAGGCCAAGTCTCGCTCCTCCCGGGCCGGGCTGCAGTTCCCCGTGGGCCGAGTGCACCGGCTGCTCCGCAAAGGCAACTACGCGGAGCGCGTCGGGGCCGGCGCTCCGGTCTATCTGGCTGCCGTGCTGGAGTATCTGACCGCGGAGATCCTGGAGCTGGCGGGCAACGCTGCCCGGGACAACAAGAAAACCCGCATCATCCCCCGCCACTTGCAGCTCGCCATCCGCAACGACGAGGAGCTGAACAAGCTGCTGGGCAAAGTCACCATCGCGCAGGGGGGGGTCCTGCCCAACATCCAGGCCGTGCTGCTGCCCAAGAAAACCGAGAGCCACAAGGCGAAAGCCAAGTAAAGCCGCCGCCGAGAGAGGAATCAATCCAAACCCAAAGGCTCTTTTAAGAGCCGCCCACATTTTCAGAGAAAGCGCTGAGGTTCTGGTGCTGCCTGTCTGGGTTTAGGGGGGTGATCGCTGTAACGGCACCGTTCTGGCAGCTTTTCAATCCGACTTAAAAATAAAAATTAAAAAATGATAAACACATCGCTTTTCGGTCGGGAAAGTGGCTTCAAAAGTAGATTTCTGCGCCCAAATTCAGAGTGAGCACATGAGTCTATAATAAAGCATAGAAAAATCCTATTGCCTAACGCGGGTGATTTAATATGGTGACAATCCTATAGGAAGGTGCAATTTTCAAAACGTTGGTTCCACTTTAGTTCATCAACACACTTTCCCAGGAGCGAGGAACGATGTAGTTGGTCTCGGAAGTGGAAAAGGAAAGCTCGCGTCCTGTCTGAAAGTTGCTCCGGTCTGAATCTGTTTTTAAAGCACTTTAAAGAGGTTTAAATAAACAACGATCCCATTACTCTGCGTTTGAGGAAGTCCCTGCGTTGACCAATCCCTTCCCAGCGCGGGATTTTTAAAATCTTCAGGGTATTTCCCGCCTCCTTCCCCAACTCACCAGCGATTCGCTGCATTTGAACCAGAGGCTTGTTGCTTATGGTGATTTCCTGAACGTTACAGATCTCGCTAAAAACCTCGGCCCCACCAATACAGGGAAGATCCAGCGCTTCTGGGTGTCTCAGTGTAAACGGTACACACTTTTTTACATCAAACGAGTTTGATGTAAAGGGAACACACTTTTTTTAAAAAAAGTAGTTAAGGGGAAGGGGGTTTGGAGGACGCTAGACACAAAAAAGACACTAGACAGGAAGAATGGCGGTAGAAATTAAGAATAATTAATTAAAAAAACAGGAAATACTGGAATTGCTTCCATTTAAGTTAGGAAAGGAACATTGCTTTTTCTGGCAGAAAGAATGAATGGCCCATGGAACTCAATCGTTTGTTTTCGTTGCGACCTGGATATTTGATTTTAAAATCATCTCTTAAAAGGGAAAGCCGGATGTCTACACAGATGGATTCTTCCTGTCTCCTTCCACCCTCCCCAAGGGTATAAACACGGGGAGATGCTGTACCCCGCCCCCCCTCCCCTTTCAAGGCCAGTATCCCCCTACATGGCCCGCGTTGATTTCTCTCGTGGTTTTGCTATTGCCCTTCTCCACGCTGTTCCCAGCCCAAGAAAGTGCCCCATCCCAGATGCTCCCTGCCCCATCTGAGAGCCCTTGGCTAAGCCGCTGTATCTGCAGCACTGGGGAGAGGGTGCCGAGCAAGGCAATTAATTATTAGTCTTTGGCTCTGCGAGAGACCCACAGTTTAGAGCGGAGCGAGTAAACTTGTAGCAGACAGGAAAAACTGTAGCGGTCGCTACAAAGCCCGTCGAGATGGATTTGAAACAAAGTTTTAGAAGCAGATCAAAGAGAAATAAAAGGGGGGGGAGGGCGGTGAGTAACGTCATCGCTGTCCAATCCCTGCACAGTCCGGGAAGTTCAAACTCTCCAATAGAGACAGGGCTACCCCCAGCCAATCAGGGGAAGGGGAGTTGGCTATAAATAACCAGGCGCAGCGCTGCCTCCTTCATTGTTACTTTTGCAGAGAGAGACTTCGGAGCTCCCAGTCGGAAGAGAATGGCCCGCACCAAGCAGACCGCTCGCAAATCCACCGGCGGGAAGGCGCCCCGCAAGCAGCTGGCCACCAAGGCGGCCCGCAAAAGCGCCCCGGCCACCGGCGGCGTGAAGAAGCCTCACCGCTACCGGCCCGGCACCGTGGCCCTGCGGGAGATCCGCCGCTACCAGAAATCCACCGAGCTGCTGATCCGCAAGCTGCCCTTCCAGCGCCTGGTGCGGGAGATCGCGCAGGATTTCAAGACCGACCTGCGCTTCCAGAGCTCGGCGGTCATGGCCCTGCAGGAGGCCAGCGAGGCTTACCTTGTGGGGCTCTTCGAGGACTCCAACCTTTGCGCCATCCACGCCAAGCGAGTCACCATCATGCCCAAAGACATCCAGCTGGCCCGCCGCATCCGCGGGGAGAGGGCTTAAAGCCTCTAGTGCAGCGACCACCTCAAAGCACAAGCTGCACCAAACCCAAAGGCTCTTTTAAGAGCCGCCAAATGCCCAATGAAAGGAGCTGGAGTTCATACCGAGTGTACAACTTGCCCCTCTTCCTTTAAAGGATTTGAGGCTTCTTTTAAAGTAAAATTTCTGTTTTGAATCAAGCAAGTCTCCTTTTGGCAAGGTTGATAAACCAGCCCAGCTAATGATAAACTTGTAGCTAATGATAAATTTCATGATAAATTAGTCTGCGTGAGAACCTTAACTAAGACTATCTACACCCCCCCCCCCCCAGTAGCTGGAACGAGATGCATCTGAAACTTTGAGAGGTTAATTTTTTATTGACCCAACTGTACTTGGTGATTATTATGCAAGCTGACAGCTTATCCAGGACTCTTCCTCGGGCTTGTAGCAAGTCAGTAATTTAAATGACTACATTTCTTCTTCAACCACAGCAGAGAAGTTACTGACCGATCCTAGTGTGGGGTTTTTAAAAAATCTTCCAAGGTATTTCCCTTCCCTTTCTAACCGCTGTAACTAGATTAAATTTCCATGCGTTCATAACAAAACAAATCTGCAAGGCAACAGACTGCGTGTGTATGCGTCTGTATTTGATTTATTTTTTAAAAAAATGTGTCCAATGCAGGCCTCCTCACTGCTCCATTCCCTGACCTCAGTCTTTCGGTGCCTGGGGGCACTGGATACAGGAACTGGAAAAGGGTCAAATAAAAGCTAGCCATGGACTGCATTTGTACCCCTGAGCCTGAGGTCCCCCCTTATAGGGACCAATTCCAGTCATAATGGTAGCAGCAATTTTAAAAGTCATGGTATAAATGACTATCTACCAGTAGGAGAGTAATACCATTTTAAGTAATGCTCAATTGATTTTTAGTTTTTTTTTAAACGGAAAGGCGAGAATGTTATTGGATGACAACACTGTGGTCCTGTCAAACGACAGCTTGCGGAAGACAGAGACTGGGCTATGATGCTGCTATTGGAACAGGAGATTAGACTGGGAGACCATTTGAGTTCCTTTCTAATCTTATGTCCTGATTCTCAGACAAATCGTTTAAATAAAATGACTCTTGGTTAATGGATTATTACTCTGGATTCTCACAGGACAATCTTCCACCATCAATATCACTGGAAGACTTTATTTTTATTTATATTATAGCCCACCCTTTCCTTGAAGGCTCAGGGCAGGTAACAAAGCATATATAAAACATGAATAAAATAAGATCAATAAAAAAACTATACAAAAAAATTCCCATTTAAACAAAAAAAAATGGCATTCTGGATCTTATCCATGCCTACTAAATGTCTTACATGGCCTCCAGAGAATATCCAGGCTCTGATTGTGGTAAACGTCCACAAGAAGCAAGTGCCGGAGCTGTGGAACAACCCCCTCTCGGTGTACCCTTATTGTAGAGGCTTGGTGCCATGATGGAACTTGCATGAGGGGGCATCCTTGACTCACTAGAGAATTGCAATGGAGCCTAGGGGGGAAAGTGCTGTTCAAATCAAATTTTATTTGGCACTGGCTGTTGCTATGGCCACGAGTTACAGTATAAACAAAGAAGTACTGTTTTAGAGATATAGCTGAAACAGATACCTGATTTGCTACCAGCGACTGAAACCTACGTTTTTGGATACCCGAATCAGTACCCGAATACAGTTGAAGTCCTCAAAATACCAACTGGTATACTATCCGAAATCCTGATTTCCCCCCCTCCCCAAATCCTGGATAAAAATCCACAATCCCATTTTACACCCCCATTTAATTTGCACGTGTGAAGTATGTACCAAATCTGCTGCTTTGCACATGTGCAACATGCTGATGTCCTACACAATAGATATCTCTACAGTGGTCCTCTGTAACGTTCAAAAAGAGCAGAGGTGTATTGCAAAGATGAAAGGACTGAGTCAAATCAGGCAGCTCAATAAGCTAATTTAAATCAGCAGTGGATGGTTTTTGCCCCATCTGGGTTATAGGCCCAGCACGCTTCCTCTGTGTTCAGAGGGACCAAAACCTAGGCCGATTTAAATCAAGGAGTTCAAAGCATAAAACCGCGCTGCTGTCAAGGGTCAACAAGAAGAGTCAGATGGGAGGATCCTAATGGACCTTTCATGGCCTTAAAAAGGGGTGGTGAACTTCAGGTCGGGCCCCATAGACATCTTTATTTGGACTCCTTCCAGTTCCTGAATCTGGCCCCTGTATCCAGTTCCTACCCCCAAGCACTGAAAAACTGAGCTAAGGGGAAGGAAGCAGAAATGAAGGCATGTACACAAGGACAGGAGACCCATAGATCCATAACCTGGGCCTTCCTTGTCCTTTCCCCGCTCTTATACACCCCCAGCTGCTCTATACCCCTTGGAGCTTGTACTAATTTTCAAAGTTCCCCTGGGAGGGGAAAGGTCACCCACCGTGTCTTAAAGGCTAGGAACATGGAGCGATTTTGGCACAGAGCACCCATTCACGGGGACCTCATACCTCCATTAAATATAATAATCTCCTGATCCCAGACATAAACAGAGGGTGTTGTCAGACATGACCGTGCGGAGCGCCATCACGCTTTAATCGTGCCCAGAGTGAGACCCTCACTCCAGGCAGGTTTTGGCCCAGGTGCCAAACGAGAGTGGCGGCGTTCTGGGCCATGGGTGGGGAGAGGATTTGGCGACACAGACTGCCCCACCCTCACACTGCTCAGAGCAGCCTGCCCCTCTCCCTGAGGGGCCGCTACGGTGACCACGGCTGCCCAGAAGCACCACGGACCCAGATCAGGGCAAGAGAAATCAGGCCGTCAAACATGATGGCCTGCTTTACCCCAGTCCGGTGTCCGTTGCATGGGCCGTGGCAGAGCTTGACCTTGGCTCTTCTTCGGGGATGGTCCTGAGGAACAGCCCAGGCTAAGCACCACCACGGACCATGTAAAGCCACGGTTCCGGTCTGGGCCAACCTCTGGCGGCTGCGTTCACCGATAGCCATGCTTGGGAAAGGGTGTAAATCCGTACTATTGTCACGTCTGAAAACACCCAAAGCCGACCAAATAAACAGCTGAGCTTATCTGCCACCTTCCTGTGTATTTGGCATAACTCCACGGGGGGGACGGGGCATCTTGGCCAAACGTTTTTGAATCTCTGCTAGAATCTTCAAGCCCCTTACTCCTCACTCTTGTCCCTAAACTATCCCCTGTATCAGTATCCCCCTCTATTTAAAACTCGGCTCACCTTAATCCTACTCTCCTTTGTCATCCTATTTATACTAGTGATCGTGGTGTCATAACCCAATTGTTGTCTAGAACTAAACCAATAGGTTCCAGGTGATAATCAAGCACACAACCTTAGCATTGCTGTAGCTGTTACTGCTGTGTAAGTATTGTGGGTTTATCAAGTTGTGACACTGAGATGCTTCTGTGATGCTTTCTCCTGGAGTTCTTTTTAAGCACTTACTCAACAGCTCATTTGCCTTGCTCCCCAAACAGGGAAAATTCTCCAGTAGAAATGTTTCATTTTATGACCAAAATGATATCAAATTCCTGAGTAAAACTCAGAATCAATACCTGATTGAACCCAGTCTTTTGGGGGTACACCAGCACCTGTCTCTGACAGTGGCCACTCTAGGTCACTTGCGGGAGAAAACTGGAGATGCCGGGGACTGGACCCAAGGCCTCATGCGCTCTACTATTGAGCTACATCTTCTTCCATTAAACGGAAAGGTGACCCAACATGTCACAATGGAGTGATCCTGTACCCACAACCCCCTCCCCCTTCCTGATGATCAGAGTTGACCTATTTGCAGGGCCAGTATTAGGAATGGCAAGACCCAGGACAAAAAGAAAATGCAGGGTGGATGGGTGGATGGTCATCCCACCTCCTTCCCTGTGGTCGTGGCCCTTCTGCAGGAACCTAGAAGTGATCATGTTTGGAGACCCAGGGGGAAAGAGTGGGACCCCCAAACTCAGCCCTGGTGAAATCAGGGACCACTGCAGAAGTACAAAAAAGAGGAGGGTCCAGGGTGGTCCCTCTGTGTCACCCTGTGGGAAGGCTGACACGGTCTACTTGACTAATAAATAATTGACTGATGAAATAATTGAAAGAAGAGGGGGACAATATTGTGTGTTTCCAGGTGTACAACTTAAGACTGGCAAAAACTTTCTTAAAGTGAATTAATTCACCAACATTTCATGGTACCAAATTATTATTATTATTATTATTATTATTATTATTAAATAATTAATAATTTAATAATGTTCCTTTTATACAACATCCTTGAAGGTGGATGAGGAAGTCAGATTTTTTAAAAAAACAAACAAACCCAGCAACCTTCATTATGTTACATTAGTGTCTCTTCATGAGTTGTGGGTCTGGACGAATCAGGCGTTCAACACTGCGTATTGTAAAGTGTGGAGTTCTAAAGCAGCTTGAGTTTCTGCTGCAGCTTTCATAGGTGTGGCTTTGAATACACTGAACAGTTGCATCATAATGGTTATTTTAATGATGAATGCTATATGCTATAATTGACTGGCTATGCTACATGCTTGAGGAAGGACCTTGTGTGGCCCAAAAGCTCGCTTGTTTCTGCCCACAGCAGTTGGTCCAATAAAAGTTATCATTCAAACTACTTTGCTTCCCTCCATGATTGATATGATATTATCATTCCCAGGAGCAGACAATGAATATTATAATATAATATA
The DNA here is from genome assembly GCA_003113815.1 of Sphenodon punctatus. Classification (NCBI taxonomy): domain Eukaryota; kingdom Metazoa; phylum Chordata; class Lepidosauria; order Sphenodontia; family Sphenodontidae; genus Sphenodon; species Sphenodon punctatus. Next base: position 934,757 of record QEPC01009531.1, read on the forward strand.
ATAAATTGTATTTTGGCACAGTTTGGGTGTTAGGTGTATAAGCTGTGCTTTTGGTTATTTTTAAAAATACATATCTCTCTCTCTCACACACACACACACACACACACACACACACACACTTCTATATTCATAATCTCTTCCTGGGGACGATTGGGTCACATTGTATTGTATCATATAATTCATCTGCTCTTGGGAGAAACATTTCTAGGTTTTGTCTCCTATATGAGACGAGGTCGAATACACTCACCGTAGGCTTTTCCAACCGTAAGGGGAGCGGGGAATATTCAATGGAAAATGCCCATTTTCATTAAAACGGCATACACAATGATGACTTATCCACATTGTCCACTGGATGGCGCCAAAACATAAGAAGTGAAGGACAATTCACCGCTCCCCGTTTCTTCTCTGCCTGTTGAATCTGAACCTTTTTAAAGGACTACGGGGGGACGCTGGTTTTTATTGATTGGTGCAATATTACGTGGGTGACACAACTCAGTCTGTTTGACAGTTCAAAAGGGATTTTGCAAACAATACCCTGGGGAAGAATATTACAAAACGTTATCATTCTCCTATGGAAAGGGAATCTCCCCAATACAAGATAAACTATTTAGGAGTGGTTATTTAGTTCATACGATATGATAAAGAGACCTATATGGAAAGAGGTTTAGATATTTAAGGTAGGATTCTTCTTCTTCTTCCTCCTCCTCCTCACTACCACCCCAGTTCTGGTGTTAACTCTATACTCTACATACCATCTAAGGAAGAAGGAATCGTTTCTTTTCCATTAATTTAATAAACCGTATCAAGAACTTACCCTCTGTCAATTCATTTCCCGACATAACAAAAGCCCCACCGGACAAAAAGAAAATCAGAAAAGGAATCTTACAAAACAGAGAGAAACAGAGGGACAGGAATAGCTATCGAGCTAGATAATTGTGCACTACTATAAAGTTGGGGATACACATTCTAAAAAGTGTAGAGATCTAGAGAAAGAGACGCATGATCCATCTCTCTGCCCATCCAGGTACAGATTTCCTTTCCCTCTAGCCTCCTACCGAAAGAGAAAACAATGTACAAGGGATTCGAGCTGACTGATGCTAGATAGATTGCATGGGGATAGATTGATAAGAAATCCAACAGTGGAAAACAGGATGTATTCCTTATTTTCGATCCAGTCTCATAATGTTTTGATTATTTTCAACCGCGGCTACACCTGACATTGGCTCAGTGAGTGTCAAGTGCCTGTTTCTAAACTCGGTGGCTGGAAACGCCTGTTCACACTGTGGAAGGGTGGAAAGAAGAAATGGAGAATGGGGTAGGGGTGAGTTTCACGGCTATATGGCACATACAAATTTAAGGGAGTGTCTTAAACCTGCAAGTAGTCGTGGCCGAGTGGTTAAGGCGATGGACTAGAAATCCATTGGGGTCTCCCCGCGCAGGTTCGAATCCTGCCGACTACGAAGTGGCTTTTTTCCCCTCTCGCCATCAGTTTTTATTTCAAAGCTCCTACACCACCACAATAACTTATAATCTGCTCGCCTCAATACCTCCGTGTTTGAGCTTGTTCAGCCTTATCAATGGGGCCAGAGGGGTAATTGCCAATAGTCTGGACCAGGGTGAAGTTTCTTGATCTCACTGAAAACTTAAAGGGAGCAGCAGACCAGGGTAAAAGTTGTGCTGCAGGGAAGTGGCATTAGGAGGGTTTAATTAGTGACTTACCACATTTCAGTGACAAGCTCCCGTTTGGGCTAGGGCAAGCACAGCCTAGGACCTGCGGTTTACAACCCGTTCGAGAGAAATGGGTCGGAGTGAGGGATAGACGCTTAGCCCTTTCGGAAATCTATCCATCCTGCTCTCCCGCCCCCAGCGATAACAGACGGCTGGGCTATATCAGCATGGAGCCTGATGTAGTCTGTCTCCATCTCTGTTCATGGTTTGTCACTGGATGGACTATCCAGTGCAGAGGCTAGATATTGTAACCGTAACAATCAGAATACAGTCAGCTTCCAATTTCCCACTAAGCCCATGGGGTTCACACAGAGCGACAGAATGGAAAAGTCCACTCTGCCCAGACTGTGAAGGCAGGGCAACTAGCCCTCCAATTTCCCGTGCACCTATTTAGTCTCTTCGGCCCAAACTGGCAATATATTTTAAAAGCAGCCGTACCTGCCTTTTTGGCCACTGCTCATTTAAAAGCAGAATCGCCCAAACAAGGACTTGAACCCAGACCCCTCACTTTAAAAGCTTGGCGTTTTACCCACTCCGCTATCCAGACTGACAAAGCTAGCGTTTCGCAATAAAATAAACAAGGAGAAATGCAGGTTTGACCCAGGGCACTTTAAATGGTCAGGCTAAAACTTCCAAGCTGATCTATACAAGACACGACGGAGTAGATTTACCTGAGGCGTATTGACGCTATTAGAGCGAGCCCTTCTGGTAGCATCCTCGGTCTGGAACATGGGTTCAAATGATGCCTGAAACTTGGGCTACGTTGGAATTGACTGGAAACGTTCCTTCCCCCTGACACTCACACACTGCTGCTATTTATTATTATTAATAATAATAATATATGAAACTCTGTGGGTAGAAACACTTGTCTGTAATGTTTGGATAAAGAGGAGCAACAAAAACAAACAACAGCAACAACAATAATAATAATAATAATAATTAATACAACCATTTATTATTAGAAGCAAGGTGAAAATCAATCCCAAAGATTGGACCCGTCTTTATCCTACCCACTGGCCAATGCTATCTCCATTTAAGATCCTGACCCCCTCCAGCCCACAGGGGATGATATCATGATAGCACAGAGCCATGAAAAAACAGATATCATTATAGCCAGCGAT
>QEPC01009531.1:951192-972382 GCA_003113815.1 Sphenodon punctatus
GTTTTCTAGCCCTGTTTTATTGATGTATTTTATATTTATATTTATATTTTAAGTGAATTTTAATTGTTTTTATTGTTATTATTGTTGTTGTTAGCCGCCCCGAGCTGCGTTGCAGGAGGGGGCGGGATAAAAATCTGAAAAATAAATAAATAAATAAATATACAGTCTAGAAATTCTTATGCTAATGGGCTTTATTTATATTCAATACACAATTTCGATCAATTGAATGCTGTTGCTGTTATCACTTGGAGTGTTTTCATTGATCAAAATGATTGATAATTCCTCAGCTCCCCTTTCCAACAACCCTGGGAAAGGGATCATCCTTACCCCCATTTTATGTGTAGGGGAGCTGGGGTTGAGGGATACTCATTGAGGGAATGGTAAAGACAACTTTAAAGCTGTGTTTTCCTAGGCGTGAGTCCCAACTTCTTAAACGAGTAAGCTACACCTGCTAAAAACTAATAGGTAACTTAAATTCATTTTTGTTTAATGGCAGATCAGGACTTTTATAAATAAATTCTATCAAATGGGGGGGGGGTCTACACTACGACAGAAGTGAATCCTGTTTTTCTGTTAACAGGATTTCTTTCCTGCTGGTTTTCCTCCGATGAAAGGTTTCTTTGCTAAGGCCTCCCCTAACATTCCCCCAACATCGCATGTTTTAGTAATGATGGCAATTTTAGTCATTTTTATTACTGAACTTTAATATTAATTACTTAGTCACAATTTTTAAACCAGGGGTCAGATCCGGGAAGTGGAAAAGGGACCACATAAAACCTTTCCATGGGCCGCATTTGGCCCCTGGGCCTGAGGTTCCCCTGCTATATAGCAAGCCTGCTTTTTAATCTGGTCATGACTAATGTGGGCAATTGAAACGATTTAAAAAAGGCATTGTCTTGCATTGGGAAACAAATGAACGATCCCGTTCGCTGGGGAATCCTGAGCAGGGTACACACAGTCACCTCGTTACTAGGAAAGAAATTGCACCAATATTTTCCCAATGAATTATTTATTTACATAGTAGGGTCAATGTACCTGGTGCTGGGTGCAGTCTTGATTTCGACACATCCCTGACTGAGGGTTTTGCAATCTAGAATACGCAAGGGGATGGAGATGGCTACTTACAGGAAGAGGTTGCCAATGTAAGGGGTTTGGTTTGGTTCCTTGACAGGGGAGTTACTAAAGGAGATACATTAACATTGTGGGTGGGGTTTGTTTGTTTAAAATCTAACCTGGTTTTCATGTAAAGGGAGAGGATCATTGCAGTGTCGATCCCACATGTAAATAGAGGGAGATTGGAGCCAAAATACTTTGGATGAGCTCTTCCTAGTCCAGCTTCTGTTGGTCAAAGCTTTGGGGTTTCATGATACATCTTGGGTTTTTTTTTATTATTTTATTTTGTGAGAATAATGAAGTTACTGAGAACAGTATAAAATAATCACACGGGCTCTACCTTTCTTCATATGTAAGTCAAGAAGGAAATCTACAGCTGAAAACCAAGGAATTCAGCTTGTTATGTGTTACAAAGGGAGAGGAGTATAAGAGTATTAACTTATTTAAGCTTATATCCCACTCTTCTCCTGCAACTCAGATTGGGATAAATTTACATAAATACATATACAATTTAAAAACATTACAAATCCCTTAAAACCCACCAGCCCCTCCTCTCTCCATGATTTATGCGACCACGCAAAGAAAAATTGTAGACTGTGGAAATGTCTCCATTAGAAATCAGTTTGTGTTTTTGGCGCTCTTTTAATAAAGCGACCGTTGTGGCCACGGACTCAGGGGAAAGTTCCCGCTCTCCGTTCGAACACGATCTGATTGGTTAGTTTAAAAAAAACCTGTTGATTGATTGGTGAGGGAGCCAGCCTATTGAAGCAGGTGGGAGGGGGTAGTTCCCGTCTAACTCTAGTTCTCAGTTTTCCCTCTGGTCGGACTTTACACTATATAAAGGGGTTGCAGGGCGTGGGTTCTCATTTCTGATTGCTCGAGTTGAATTGAAAAGATGTCTGGACGCGGAAAGGGAGGCAAGGGGCTCGGTAAGGGTGGTGCTAAGAGGCATCGCAAAGTGCTCCGAGATAACATCCAGGGCATCACAAAGCCTGCGATCCGCCGCCTGGCTCGCCGTGGGGGAGTGAAGCGGATCTCCGGTCTGATCTACGAGGAGACCCGCGGGGTGCTGAAGGTGTTTCTGGAGAATGTCATCCGCGATGCTGTCACCTACACCGAGCACGCCAAGAGAAAGACCGTGACGGCCATGGATGTGGTCTACGCCCTGAAACGCCAGGGCCGCACCCTGTACGGATTCGGGGGCTAAACGTCCAATTTAACCCAATAGACTAAACCAAAGGCCCTTTTAAGGGCCACCAATTCTTCAAAGAAAGAGCTAAACTTAAACTGAAATGGGTTTTTCTTCCTACACTAAATATTTTAGGGGGGGGGGATGTCGACAAGAAGGTGTTTCTCTTGCTTGCACAGTGGCTTGAACTTAAGATCCTGAGAGTCTTTCTCTAAATACATTTTAAGCTGTTTTTATATTAAAAAATTCACTTTCAGCTTGAGATACTGTCGGATTCCAGTGGACAATATCCGGCCTGGCACAGATCTGAAGGAAAGGTAAGATGGATTGTCAGTTACATGCCCAGGATGACTTTTTTGAATTGGGGGATTTCTGTGTTGCCTCCTTTCTTCTGCTTTTTTTTTTCCAGTACAAGGGAGAGTTGTTCCAGTTTTCCCAGTACAGACTGGTGGGTTATGAGCACATGGAAGTGGGGAAAGGATTGCAATATAATAGCAAGAGAAAATTAGCTGGTATCTTGCTTATTTCTAAACCGGTTAGACACTGAAACTATAAATGGGGTTTGCTCCTGGAGGAGGCGGGATTGTTGCTATTGGGGTAGGAATTATGGCAGGGGGGGGGGAGTGCAATTGAGTTGTAATGGCCTCTGTTGTACTGGACACCCCTTGGCTACGGGATGCCAGAGATAATCAGGCCTCCAGACTTCCTGCATTTTGCAGCTCCTCCCAGGTGGGCGCTAGGACCCAGTGAACACTTGGAGCAAACCTTAACCTCTCGGAGCTGAGCCTGAAGCTACAGAAGTGGCCAACTTTAGTGAAACTAAATCTCAAGTGCGTCCCTCCTTCCCAACCCTCTGCAGCCAGCAACGCTGCACCTCTTCCCCTTCCAGATCCCGATCTCTATCCCTGCTCCCCACCCCCAGCTGCTACGTCAATCCACTCCGCTCCCAGATCCTGCTCTCCTTCACCTTTCGCTCTAGCCACTCCATCAGCTGCTTCCCAAATCCCAACCCCCTCAGCCACTGGTCAAGGCCTTCCCAGAGAGAGCCTAACTTTTTCTTCCCCCATGCTAGCCTGTGCCAGTCTCCTAAACCTCCGCTTTTGCATCCCAGTCTCCCCTGTCCTCACCCACTGGCTCAGCCCTTTCCCGCATCCCAATTTCCCCCTCCACCCAACTAGCCACTGGGTCTGTCCCCTCCCCCCCTGGAATCAGCCCCTTCTCTGATCTGAATCTCTAAATTCCTCTCCCACTCCCCGAGCCACTGGATCAATCCCTCATTGCTCCTAAACCTGATCTTCCTTTCCCACTGATTCAGCTGCTTTCCTCCCAATCCCCCTCATTCCCACAGCCACTGGCTTTACACCCCCCACCCCAAACAGCATCCCCTGCCTTTAGATTGGAAACTCTTGGGCAGGGACCATGTCTACCTTCCTTTCTGTAAAGCACTAGGGACATCGCTGGTGTTGTATAAATGCTTATAATAACAACTGCCCCAGACCCTGCTTGGTCCTTCTCACCTGCAGCACAAAAATCTCCAGCCCCTGTTTGCTCCTCTGCAAAGAGAGTCTCTGCCGTGGTGTTGATGGATATTCTGGGGCGGTACAAGGAGCAGGCCAGTTGGCAACTCAATTGTTGCTCCTAAGCGCTTCTCGCTAGGTCGAGCACTTGCTAAGTGCGAGTTCTCGGTGAGACACGTTTTTTAAAACAAATCTTTGCCTGGGCCCAACTGGCCACTGCGCTTAACTGTAAATACAAAACAAGGGACAAAAAAGGAATAGCCAACGATCGAAAACAAAACCAGCTACTCACTAAACCTAAATTAAGATTCATATCGTCGACAGGCTCCATCCCCTTTTCGAGGGCAGATTGTGAGCTGCGAACTATGTATTTTTTGTAACTGGATTACGGGGAAAGCTGATCTGTTAATAAATTTGAACGTATAGTCTATAGTTATGTTTAATCACAGTAAGCAATATAAAAACAAATAATAAATATATCTTATCAAACAGTATATCAGATGCTACCACATTAGAATAACCCAATTACCTAATGTGTTTTGCGTGACAGAACATGCTGCTTCAGGGGTATAATCGGAAGTGATACTTGATAAAAACCGATCTGTGAATCTTTTCCAATAAATGGAAATGAAGTGAAACGTCTGTGGTAAAACATTCATAAATCCATCTCTATAGCCTCATGGGGAAGGGGTCGGCCTTGGTCCTGGGACATTAGGGTTCAAATCCCATTGAAGCCAATGGCCTCACTGGGCGTCCTTGCACAAGTATGGGGGGAAACGTGACGGCTGAGCACCGTCGTCGCAAACCACCCCAGACCAGGAAGCTGCTGGCAACCCCGTCATGGCTGAGTCCACCCATGGCACAAACATTCTTGTGGCCAGCCCCGCCCTGCGCCCGGTGGCTCATGATGGGCAGCTACGGCGGCTACCACGCTCACTTCGGTCCAGTCAAGTGGGCCGTTTCCTGGGCGTGTTGGCGGCTAGCGTGGACTGTGACCGTAGGGGTATCCGGGATCCCAGCCCGGGCTCACTGCTAACACCCCGGGGAGGACTTCCGGAGCAAACATCTGGGCTGCCCCAACAATCGTGAGGGTGGCCCACCATCACATTAGTTAGCAACCTATCTCTCGGCCTCAGTTCCCCATCTGCCAAATGGGAATAATAATGATCTACTTCATAGGCCTGTTGTGAGGGGCACCTCGATAAGGATGGCGAAGTGTTTTGAACATTTGAAAGCTCTAGAGAAATGATAAACCTCTTGGCTTATTGGGTTACAAAGAAAGAGATGATTTTAAAAAATACAATAATAAAGGTGGGCATCGTGGAGCGGGCGGCCGGGAACTCTGAGCAATGGCGATGGATGCTTGGTCTCAAAGTGGTGAAATTATTCCGGGTTCTCAGGAGGGTGGAGCGGGCTGGGGATTAGAAGACGGGCTCACTGTACACAAATTCTTGTGAGAGCGGATCCCCTCCTCTCTGGGGAAAGGTGGGAGCAGGGACGCTCAGTAGGGCATACGTAGTGTGAACCTCCTAGGAAAAAAATAAACCGAATCAGCAGGGCTGGGCACAGGGGGGAACTGCCTGTCCTGCCCAAATGAGAGTGGCTACGTCAGTCGTACTCCCCTGGGATCCCGGTGAGATGCTGACTTGGGTGTCTGCTGGATGGACCAGGGTGGGGGGCTTAGTAGAGGGCACTCTCCCCTCACAGTCAGTGTGGCACGAGGGGGCTCTGAGCTGCAGGGAACGGGCTAGCGACTCAATCACCCCTCAGTAAGTGCTTTTTCCTGAGGGGCGAGAGGGGGAGCTGTGCTGAAGGGGTCTCCCCTTGCAGTCGGTGATGGTGGTAGGGATCACTGGGCTGCAGGGAGTCAGGTTGGGGGGTTCAATAAGAGGTGGCTCTCCCCTCAGTCAGTGCTGACCCCAGTGTGGTGTTAGGGGGTGCTGTGCTGTGGGGAGGTCACTAGGGGGCGATCTCCCCTCACAATCTGTGTTGACCCCAGTGTGATGCTAGGGGGCGCTGTGCTGTTGGGTGCTCCCTAGGGGGTGCTCTTCCCTCACAATCTGTGCTGACCCCAGTGTGGTGCTAGGGGGCGCTGTGCCGTGGGGAGGTCACTAGGGAGCGCTGTCCCCTCACCATCCGTGCTCACCCCAGTAGGACGCTGTGCTGTGGGGAGCTCACTAGGAGGCGCTCTCCCCTCAGTCAGTGCTGACCCCAGTGTGGCGCTAGGGGGCGCTGTGCTGTGGGGAGCTCACTAGGGGGCGCTCTCCCCTCACAGTCAGTGCTGACCCCAGTGTGGTGCTAGGGGGCGCTGTGCTGTGGGGAGCTCACTAGGGGGCGCTCTCCCCTCTGTCGGTGCTGACCCCAGTAGGGCGCTGTGCTGTGGGGAGCTCACTAGGGGGCGCTCTCCCCTCACAGTCAGTGCTGACCCCAGTGTGGTGCTAGGGGGCGCTGTGCTGTGGGGAGCTCACTAGGGGGCGCTCTCCCCTCTGTCGGTGCTGACCCCAGTAGGGCGCTGTGCTGTGGGGAGCTCACTAGGGGGCGCTCTCCCCTCACAGTCGGTGCTGACCCCAGTGTGGCGCTAGGGGACACTGTTCTTCAGAAAACGGGACGGCAGGGTTCAAGGGAGCGTCCCCTCCAGTCAGAACAGAGCCCAGTGCGGGGTGCTAGGAACTGCTGCTGTGCTGCAGGGAGCAAGGCTGGGGGTTAGGGATGCTCCGTAGGGAGCGGTCTGTCTCCTCTCTCAGCTTACCAAGGGACCGCTCCCTTCTCTGGGATCTGTATCCCGGCCTCTCCTGTCTCTTCCAATGGGCGTATAATACTCCGAGTCCACAGGGCTCCCGTTGGGTTTCTGCGTCACTGGCTTCGCTTGCCTGGAATGACTCTTGGGCTGCAGAGCTAATCACACAACAGATTCAATAAGGAGAGGGGAACTTGTGGCCCGAGGGCCAAATCCAAGCTATGGTTGTTTTTTATTTGGCCCCTTACCAATTCCTGGTTCCTACCAGTTCCTAGCCCTGAGCACTGAAAGGCTGAGCTCTGGGGAAGGGAGCAGGCACCGAGGGAGGGAGGGACTGATCCATGATGACCTAGATCCATGATCCAGATCCTCCACTTCCTTCCCCCCCATCCTGGCAAGTTCAACATTCCTCAAGCAAGCCTGCCCCAAGTCCTATCGGGGCCTGCAAAGCTTCTACTCATTTTTAAAGTAGCCCAAAGGAGAAGCCCCCAAAAGGTCCCCCAGCCCCCGTCTACTTGGGGTGCAATTTCATGATCATTTAACTGTGAAAACAAATGGAGCCTCATTCCTTTCCGTAACTAAGGTAACAAAACGACCATTTCTTTCTTTCTCCCCGCCCCCTCCCTTTCTGCTACAGCGGCTCGGGGTGGATCAAAACATAGTAAAACCAAATTGAAATATAAAAGTATCAAATGTCAACAATAAATAAATAAACATTATATAAAACAATATAAACATCCACAATAAAAGTGCTGAAGGTGGAGCTAAAAAAAACCTCCCAGATCCCCCACCCCCCGTCTCCCTCGCCAAAAGCCTGGTGGAATAGTCAGGTCTTACACGGTTGTTGGAAAGAGGGGAGGTCGGGGGCTAGGCGGGCCTCCATCGCGAGGGAGTTCCACGGCCTCTGTGCAGCCACCGAGAATATCCTCCCCATCGTCGCCACCGAAGAAACCCAGGGGACTTCAAGGAGGGCGCTCCCAGCCAACTGCAGGGGCTGGTCTGGGGCCCGGAGGGTGGGGTGGGGTGGCGATTCCGCAGGTAGGCGGGACCCAGGCAGTTTAGGGCTTTATATGTCAAAACGAACCCCTTGAATCGAGCCCGGAAGACTCTAGGCAGCCAGTGCAGATGCCGGAGCACTGGTGTAATGTGCTCGCCGTGACCCATCCCAGTGAGGAGACGGGCCGCCGCATTCTGCCCCAGCTGCGGTCTCCGAACCGTCACCAAGGGTGGCCCCACGGAAAGCGTGTTGGAGCAGTCCAGTGTTGAGGTGATGGTGGCTAGATCGGAGTCAGAGTCATACGGCCTAAGCCGTCTCGCCAGATGTAATTGGGGAAATGCACCCTTCACCACAACCGCACCTGGCCATACAGGTGCAGCTGTGAATTGAGGAGCACCCCCAGACTCCTAACCTGAGGGACCAATGGAGGGCGGACCCTATCAATGATAGGTGCCCTCAGTCCCTCCCACCAGCATCACCTCCGTCTTGTCAGGATTGAGCTTCAAACGGCTCACTCTCATCCAATCCCCCCACAGCCGGCCCATCAAACACCGGCTAAGCACCAAGACTGCCGGGCCTGGCTTAGCTGAGAAAGAGAGGTAACGCATATTGATGACACCGCCCGCCAAACCCTCTGATGACCTCGCCCAAGGGCTGCGTGTCCACCTTGAACAGGAGAGGGGACAGAATGAAACCTTGTGGGACTTCACACGTGAGGCCCCGGTGAGAGGATGAACAGTCCCCCAGCACCCACACATTGAGTCCTTCCAGCCAGAAAGGAACAGAACCATCAAGAACAGTTCCGCCCATCCCTGGCTCGGTCCCGCAAACTTTAGAAAAATTCAGATGTCCTCAGAGGGCCGGGTGACCCAGGGGGAGCATTTTGGATCCATCTAACCCTGGTTTTGTAAACATATCTCCTCCCCACCCCCTTTGCTGCCCCACAAGAGACCTAGGTCCAATCCTGCACCCTGGTCTCTTAAATTCCCAGCTACCTTTTTTCTTCATCTTTTTGCAGGAGCAGATAATAAGCAGCAGGACAAGCAGAACTGCCGCACTACAACCTCCGGCCACTAGAGGGGTCAGCAGAAACCCAGCTCCTGCAGAGAAAGAGGGTGCAGTAAATAAGCAGGAACCACAGAGAGATTTACATCAGGTGATCTAATTTAACCCTTCCACCTGACCTTACTGTATGTCTGACTCCCAGAATCCAGAGTGGGTTCAATCCTCATTGATTCCCTGTATGTAAGACGTCTCCGGTCACTGGAGCGTCTCTCTGTGCTGGCCATAGCACAGTGCTGCCACCTCTGGGCTTAACTGGGTACTGCGGCAGAGGATTCCCCACCACCACCTTCAGAATTCCCCCCTCCCCCTTTTTTCTCTCTCCCCTCTTCCCCCTTGTCCCTTTTAAAAGATCTTTTTTTAAAAAATAATCAGGGGGTGTTATCAGATGTTATGCTAGGTACATGTTCAGAATTACCCACATGGGCAGTCCTGAACATATGCCTGGTTGAACAGATGTACCCGCTACCAGGTAGCTGATTGGACACACAGTGGCTATCCAGCAGCTGGCACAGGAGTCCAGGGACCTTCCCAGGACTGGCAGCAGCGTGGCAGGTCCCAGGGGCAGCAATAAGAACATAGTGCCGTTACTGGGTCAGACCAACAGTCTATCGAGCCCAGCATCCTGTCTCCGACAGCGGCCGATCTCGGTCGCTTGGGACAAGTCCCCAACGGGTCACAATGGGACGATCTGTTCCCGGCTCTCGACAGTCAGAGGCTACACCCCTCAGACCTACTTGGCTAATAGCCGTTAATTATTATTATTCATTATTATTAATTTTCACACTTCATACCCTACCCCTCCTGCCTCAGGCAGCTTACACATCCAACATATAAAACCACCATCTCTAAAAATCCATTTTACACGCACACGCACACACACACATGGACCTATCCTCAAAGAACTTGTCCAATCCTTTTGTTAAACCCCTCTATACTGCTGGCCTTGATCACATCTTCTGGCAACTTTTCCCTGTTCCATCGTCTCTCCTGCTTGTCCACCCCAGCCTTGCCTCCCGTCCTGTCCCCTCGCTCCCCTTCCTTCTCTATGTTCTCCCCACTCCAGTCTTGCTCCCTTCCTGCTCCTGGCTTTCCCTCTGGCCTTGCTCCTAGCTCCCTCTCTGGTTTTAGTCCCTCTCTGGTCGTTTGCTCCCTCTCTCCTTGGTTCCCCCTTCAGCCTTGCTCTGGTCCCCGGGTTCCCTTCTAAGCTTGTTCCCTAGACTCTGCCCCCTTTTTAGTCGTGCCACCGGGCTCGTAGATTTAAATAATCCGCCGTTAGAAAAGTCACGTGGGTGGCATTTAGATGCGCCGCCACCACTGAAAACCACGGCTCGCACATTCTTTTGAAACTACATTAGTAAAACCTCGCCATCAAGGTCTAAACGCCTCCTGCGTGACTTTTCTAACAGCAAATTATTTAAATCCACGAGCCCAGAGGCACGTCTAAAAGTGCCCAGAATCTGCGTCCCAGCCCCTGATCCTGAGTTCCAGCCCCCACGCCCCAGATTCCCCTCGCTTCTGGGACCTTGAGGAGTGTCGTTATCAGATCCCCGAGAACCAGCAAGGTGGGCAGGGTAGGGGGCGGGTGTGGACCCACATCTACTCCCCAGGGCCTGCTACACAGCTGTTCCTCTGCTTTCCCCTGGGACGGGCTCTGCTGCTGCTGCTCTCAGGATCCAGATAAATGTGTGGGGCTGAGTGTCCCCACATCACAAGAGCTACATACCGGTCTTTGCTTTTCCTGGTGCTTTCAGGTCCACCACATGAAGCAAATGAGTAGCCAATCTGTAGCGAGGGGCCAGCAGGTATTATGTTAACTGCATGTTTCCAACTTGACACTAACACCTAGCACAATGTCTCTTATCTACAAATACATTTTATAGATCGTCGCCAAAAACGGTTCATAAAATCCACTGGAAAACAAGTGGTTCTGGGCAACAAGTCCTTGAACGAATGACTGGTTTTCAAGAGTTTAAAATCAAACACACAACATACAATCTGGAAAAAAACACAATGGGTCGGTAAAACAAGCAATCGAGAAAGTTTGATAACCCAGCTATGGGGGGAAAGTGATCGAGTAAATCAATAGAATTTTTTGGCTACTAAAGGGACCGTGTGATCTCTCCTCTATGCGTCCACTGATCAAGACCAAAAGTTTGGTTCCAACTTATCGCTTCACCAGTTGCCACTCTGCCAAATTTGTCTGAAACTAGGGGTGTTCAGAAGACACCCCTACCGTTTTTGGGTTTGTTTACAAAAATATCCTTTGTTTTTGGGGTGAGTGGGTTGTAAACAATCCTACTGTTTTTGTTTTTTTTAAAAAATTATTTTATCTATCTATCGATTGATAGATAGGGCTGCGCATGTGCGGTACAGTCCAGTGGCCGTTTTGTGCACGTGCAGTGATATATCTGTATATAGTTAGATAGATAGATTAGATAGATAGATATCCACAGATATATCACTCACGTGCACAAAACGGCCACTGGACTGTTCCGCACATGCGCAGCCCTTTCCCAAAATGGTGCCGGCAGCATTTCGGAAAAAGGACTCTACATATGCAGAATGGTCCAGTGGCTGTTTTGTACACGTGCAGTGATTTTTAAATTATTTTTAAAATTAAAAATATTTTTTAATTTGCACACCTGCAAATCGGCCGCCAGGGCCTTCCTGTGCATGTGCGATCTTTCCCAAAATCGTTCCGGCAGCATCGGCGCCATTTTGGAAAAGGGTGCACATGCGCAGAGCCACCCCAGCAGCCATTGCGCGCATGCAGCATTTTTATTTTTAAAATGAAAACAGATGAAAGCAAACGATAATCCTTTGCTTATTCATCCATTTCTATATCTTAATTACTAAAACGAAGGATGCTTCATTTGTTTTAGTAATTAAAAAAAAAGCAAAAATGAATTGCACACCCCTTTCCGAAACCAACATGCAAGTTCCAAAGTTATTAAGAGGAACAATGTTCAATGTAAGTCAATTATTTTTTTGGACTACAGAAGGAGCCACATCTCCCCCTCTGGTAAAATTATTGTTGTAAAATGAAGGGTCCCTACTTAGCTTGAGGTCTTCGGACCCTCTAAATTCTCTAGTGTGCAGCCCTTCTTGCAATATCCGCTCCTCCCTGGAGGGGTTGGGGACATTGCTAAGGCAAGTGGGTCAGGACGGCTTAGGTAATTACCTCCTCCTGTGAAATCTCTTGTTGTGACATTCACCACCTGGCTCCGGGGGGACAGAATCCACCTCCCCGTCACGTTCTTCTCGTAGCCGCAGGTGAATTCCCCGGTGCTGTCGGGACCGGCCTGTGGGACGCTGAGCACAGACCGGTCCCTAGAGCCGCCCCCAGGCTCCATGAGGCTGTTCTCAGACTCCAGGGCTCCAGGGACGATCTCGGCTCCGTCCTTGTAGAAGTGAAACCTCCGCTCTGCGGTGTCCCCGGGGGCTGCACAGGTGAGGTTCAAGGGTTCCCCTTCGCTCACTGCTCCAGATGGGGGATCCACAGTCAGCGCTGGCTGAGGAGGGGGATCTGAGAGAAATAGCAAATAAGAACCCTGTGAAGAGGTGGCTTTATAATTGGGCACGAGGGGGCAGCAGAGGGTCAGTGATGGGGAAGGGGTGACTATAATGGGTAAGGACCAGTAGGAGGCAGCCCTCAATTAGTCTTTCCATGTATCCACGCCCCCTTAGAGAGGAAGCAGGCATCCCCCCTATATCAGTAGCTAATTCCCTGACAGGGGTGTTGCTAGCTACTGAAAAGATCTGGGGCTCAGGCCCAAGAACTTACTAAGGGATGTATTAAAATTCAGCTCTGTCTGGCCCCCGAGATCCGGGGCTCTGGGAAAAACATTTGGGTCCCTTGTCCTCTGGGTGACCCAATGGGAGACTCTGCCCCCCCCCCCCTCCCTTTCAGCTCCAGGATTTGGGGCCAGGATCTCCCCATAACAGACACACTGGCCGGAAGTCAGACGGTCCAGGGGAGGTTTGCAGACAGCACCGCACTCACCTGCTACAGGGATGGAGACAGCGCTGCTCTGCACTGATGGGACAATTTCCCCAAATTGTGTTGCTGCTCGGTAAGCACAGGTGTAAGGACCAGCATTCCCCATCGCAGCCTGGAGCTCGTGCCGGGCTCCCCCAGCTGGGTTCAAAGACACTTTATAGATCTCCTCCCGTCGCTGAATGAGGAATGCGTATTCCGTCACTTCCTGAGCCCTGGGCGCCAAGCAGTTGAGGGTCACAGTCTCCCCTTGGATATAGATGGGTTGCGGAGGGTCCAGAGTGAGTTCAGGGGCGGGCGGAGGAGCTGATGAGGTTGCCGGCACATCTAACATAAGAACAATCATGCCATAATGGGTCAGGCCAATGGTCCATTGAGCCCAGCATCCTGTCTCTGACAGTGGCCAGTCTTGGTTGCTTGGGAGAAGTACCCAAGGGCTGACGCATGCCCTGTTGTTCGCTCCCAGCTCCCGACATTAAGAAGTTACATCTCCCAGACCTACTTGGCTAATAGTCATGAATGGACCTACTCTCCAAGAACTTGTCCAGCCCTTTCTTAACCCCAACTATTCTACTGGCCTTGACCACATCCTCTGGCAACAAGTTCCACAAGTGAATTGTGCGTTGAGTGAAAAAAACACCACTTTATTATTATTATTTTTAAAATATCTGCTACCAGTTAGTTTCATGGAGTGTCCCCCCGATCCATTTAAATGTGTGGGGCTGAGTGTCCCCACATCACAAGAGCTACATGCTGGTCTTTGCTTCTGATGGGGCTTTCAAGTTCACCACATGAAGCAAATAAGTAGCCAATCTGTAGCTAGGGGCCAGCATTTGTTAAATATTTGCATCTGCGTGTTTCCAACCTGACACTTTCATGTGATCTAGCACAATGTCTGTTATCCATGAATACATTTTATAGATGTTTGCCAAAAATGGTTCATAAAATCCGCCGGAAAACAAGTGGTTCTGGGCAACAAGCCCTTGAACGAATGACTGGTTTTCATGTGCTTAAAAACCCCAGAAACATAACATACAATTTGGAGAAAAAACGAATTGGCAGGTAAAACAAGCAATCAAGAAAGTGTGATAATCCAGCTATGGGAGAAAAAGGATCAACGTGTAAATCAATAGAATTTTTCAGCTCCAAAAGAAGCGGTGAGACAGATTCTATGGGTCCGCTGATTGCTACCAAAATTGTGGTTGCAACTTAGCACTTCACCATCTGCCCCTCTGCCAAATGTGTCTGCAATCAACATGCAAGTTACAACGTTCAATGTAAGTCAATCACTTTTTGGGATTACAGATGGAACCATGTCTCCTCCTCTGATAAATGTATTGTTCTGAAATTTAGGGACCCTACTACCTTGAGCTCTTGTAACCCTCTAGCAAATTTGACTGACATCTTCCCTTGGACCTGAAGCTATTCAGGGGACAAACATACACAGATCTCTCTCTCTAACACACACACCCCTTTTCCCCATAAGAAGCCAGGATGGTGCCAGTCATTTGAACATTCTCTAGTGTGCAGCCCTTCTTGTAATATCCGCTCCTTCCTGGAGGGGTTGGGGCCATTGCTAAGGCGAGTGGGTCAGGAAGGCTTAGGTAATTACCTCCTCCTGTGAAATCTCTTGTTGTGACAGTCACCACCTGGCTCCCGGGGGACAGAATCCCCCTCCCCTTCACGTTCTCCTTGTAGCCGCAGGTGAATTCCCCGGTGCTGTCGGGACCGGCCTGTGGGATGCTGAGCACAGACCGGTCCCTAGAGCCGCCCCCAGGCTCCATGAGGCTGTTCTCAGACCCCAGGGCTCCAGGGACGATCTCGGCTCCATCCTTGTAGAAGTGAAAGCTCCGCTCTGCGGCGTCCCCGGGGGCTGCACAGGTGAGGATTAAGGGTTCCCCTTCGCTCACTGCTCCAGACGGGGATCCACAGTCAGGGGCCCAAATGTTTTCCCCAGAGCCCCTGTGGGTGACCCCCGCGTAGGGTGGCCAGACACATCCCCAGAATCCAGCACATGGGGGGTGGGGAGGAGCATCTGGCTCAGGCTCATTCCCCCAGCCAGGACTGAGCAACCAAGGGGTGGGGAAGGGGATGTAACGGTACTGGCAAAATCCCAGCCATGGAGTCTTATTTTAAAAATCTACCCAGGTGAAATAAACAGTTTCAGGTTTTGGTTTTGTTTTTAGAAAAAGCAAACTAAAAATTTCAATCAACTATTTCAGCCACTAAAGAAGGACTTTCTATAGTGCCCAGCAGTTAAATAGTTGTTTTATAACATGCTGTGGTAGCATTAATAATGGAAACTGGGGAGTTAGGATGCTACAGCAGCATTAACAGTGTGGCTGAGCGTCACAATCATGCTATGAGTCTTGGGTTAAAAATGACTCATTCTGAATGAGGCACCACAAAGCATGAGATTCAAACTCAGAAAGTTTTGCGTTGCTACTTGAAGAACAGTCCCCAAAGCCACAGGGGATCTAACTGGTGACTCTCTCAGTCCTGGCAACCAAAACCACAGCTCTGAGAGACTGTGTGATAATGGCTTAACCAAGACCACCCATAAATCTGTGGCCAAGCCAGCAGCAGAACCTCCTGGATCCCCATCATCCCCCAGCTCAAAGTCTTCACCTGTGTTTATTTGAGCACATTGGCCATGGGATTGTATCTCTCAGTCTCAGATAAGAGAAATTCCCTCTTGGTGAATACGTGACTCTGCATCCTCCACACATCGGCCCACTGCTGCCCACCCTCCTGCTTCTTTTAGAACGTCCCTAGGTAGAAACCTAAGATCCAAGAGAAGTGGAGAGAGAGAGAGAGAGAGAGAGAATCCATCCCCCCAACATCACACGCCAACCAGACTCCACACCTTGAGCAGAAAGGGACTCTCCCCTGTCACTGCTATGGAGACAGGGATGCTCTCTGTGCATGGGATCTCCTGGGCAGAATCAACCACCCAGCACAGGCAGGTGTAGGATCCAGAGTCCTCCAGGCTGAGGGACTGGATCTGGTAGCTCTGGGATTCCCTTTCTCCAGCTCTAAAGGAGACCACGTCCTGCTTTCCCTTGAGTGAACGGAATCCCACCTTCCTGTGCAGCCTGGGAGCAGAGCAGGTGAAGGTCACAGACTCTCCAATCCGGTATACACGGGGTACTGGGTGCACGGTCAGAGCTGGACGGAATATTCACAAAAACAAATCAATCCCTTACATTCACGCTATCCAAATCAAAATGGACAAAGTGGATAATACCTGCTATTCATGCCCATTTGAATACTGTGGTTATTCTGGTTTGGGTATTTCAGTTATTTGGTTATAAGTCATTTTGATAATTGGGTTATGTTGTTTCACCTCTATTATTATTTATTTATTAAGTCACCAGCAACATTCCTGGTGCTGAACATTCATCACTCGAGACGAGTCCCTGCCCTGAGGGGCTTACAATCTAGGATAGACAGGGGAAAGCTACCTGAAAATGCTGATAATATCCCTGAATAAAAAATCAACTATTTGTTGCAGTTTGACAAACCCCAAACCCTCAATGATAGGGGTGAAACGAGCAGGTAAATTGCTGCTTGTGAGCATTACTTGCCATGTCGAGTATCGAGATGGGGTACTCACTGTGCACGCGCAAATGGCCACCAGCATTGCCACCATTTTGGTTAAGGGCAGAGGACTGAGCTTATCGCTGCTATTTTGGTTAAGGGCTGCCGTCACTTTGCACATGCTCAGAACAGCCCGGGGGCCATTTTACACCTGCATAATGATTTATTTATTTCCTTCACCGAGAACTCGGCAAAGATATCCTGGTGCTCGGTTTGTCCTGGGACGAACCAGGCACTGGAATTTCTATGAGATTTCTCACTTTTGTGAGAATTCATTTTAGCTGAGCTAAAACTAGAACTGTCTGAAGGTTGGCAGGACCCAGGGGCGGCAATGCCTGATGGTTCGAATGGCAGGGAGTTGAGAGAGACGGGTCCAGAGGACTCAAGCCAACCAGGCCTCACTCAGCAAGAGAAGGTAAAACTCTCCTCCCCTCCCCCAGGCCTCTAGCCAAGCTTCCTGGCCCTGGACTGTGGCAATCAGTCAGACGGTGAGTGCAAGAGCCGGGCATCCAATGAGATCGGGTTTCTCTCTGGTACCACCTTGACTCAGACAACGGGGACTCGCTGAGCCGCTCTACTTCGCTCTGGGGAGGATGGTATTCAGTTTGGGGCACCCCATTTTAAGAAGACAGTAGAAAATTTGGGGAGGGGGCAGAGGAGAGAAACCAAGGTGATAAGGGGCTTGGAGCACAAATTCTAGGGGGGGAGGGGTTGAAGGATTTGGGGATGTTCCTCTAGGGGAAAAGATGACTAAAGTGGGAGATGAGAACAGGCTACAAATATCTGAAAGGCTGCCACAAAGAAGCTGAGAACCGTTGTTCTTACTATGGAGAACAGGACAAGAGGCAATGGGGGACCAGCTTCAGCAAGGGAGCTTGAGACTGAACCTCAGAGAAATCTTCCTTTAAGCAGGACGAGGACTGAAGTGAGAAGCAAATTTACTTCTTGCAAGAAATATCAAGATTTTGAGAACTGGAATCGAATTCTGTCCGGTTCCTTGATCCCGGTATGAAATCTCAATATTTCTCATCAAACTGACGGGGGGAGAGGAGGGGAGAAAAGCGGCCTTTCCAATGGACAAGTGCCGGCCGAGAGCACTTGGGGGGGCACGGGGGGGGGGGGGGCTCCTGGCTGGTGCTTGTTAATTTCAAAGTCCGACGGCCAGTTCGCTGTTTGTTGTCAAGAATTACAGTGAGACGTTGCCGGTTCTTGGTTCCTCCTCGCTCCTGGGATGAAATTGAGATCCAGGATTCTCAACAAGAATCAAAGAAAACCAAGGATAAACATTCAGCCCTAAGCAGGACCCTCCCTGCCCCCCATGTATTCTGGGGTCCCCCCATTAGCAGCAGTGATGGAAACACAGACTACACTGGGCCCTGACGATTCGGACAGACAGGCAATGGATCAGGCTGCTTGGAGAACTTGTGGGTTCTCCATTGCAGAAGGTTTCTAAGAGGGGCCCGGATAGGCCTATGTCTGGGGTGATTTTGGTACATATTATAACTCGATACGGTTCAGTTTGCTTAGGAAATGGGAGCGTGCACAGAAGCTGCTTCACACGGTAGCTGCCTTTATTCCACTGTTCTTTATGGTTTAACTCCTCCCACTTCACCTCAGGGGCGGTCACCTCGGACAACTCTGCTAACTCTCTAATGAGCCCAGTGAGGCAGCAGATCCTACACCAGGCAGGGGGGGATGGGATTCATGTCCACGGAGTCTCTTCACCCCAGTTGGCCCCCTGATCTCAGCAGTCGACTGAAGGAAGTGCCAGATCGGGAACCCATCGTCGTATGATTCTGCTCCTAGTTGATTGAGATCCAACTTCAAGCTAACCAGGCTCTTTGCTATCGTAGCTTCCTTGTGGAAGGCGTTGAGCATCTGGTCATGATTTGTCATTTTCTTTTAGAAGAAAAGGATATGCCTTTTCTAAAACTGAAACACCCCAGGCAGCCTCCCCATCTCCCCGACCCTACACCAAGGCATAGCCAGGTTGGTAATGATTCTGGTGCAGAAGAGGGAATGGGGCCTGCTACCTCCGTCTCCTAATGACAGGGGACACAACTGAATCAGGAATGAACACACACACACACACACACGGCTCATGGGCCCCACTGCAGCTATAGCACCTGTCATTATAGCTAAGCCCTTGGCCCCACGTCTTCCACACAAGCCAGGTTATATCAGAGCAGACTTACTGGGCAGATGGACAAAGATGGAGGAACTTGGCAAAGACTGGATTTTTCTTCCTGAGACATCAGCCTCATAGGTACAGCTGTAAGAGCCAGCAGTGGTGGCCTGGTCAGAGATACGGAGCTGGAGTTGCCCGCTTCGCTGAGAGACAATGGATCTCCCATCCTTCAAAAACTGGAACTGTGTCACCATGTAGCCCCCAGGGGGTGAGCATGTGACAGTGACAAGATGGCGGCCTGCGGAATCGGGAGCTGCAGAGATCGATGGAGCCAGAGGGAAACCTGAGAAGAGAAACAACAACAGGTTCAGGAGAAAAAGAGGAGACCTATTAATTGCTATGAAAAAACAGAGACTGCAGCGCTAGCAGAGAGAAGGGAGTCGTTCTAGTGGGGAGATTTGAATCCAGTGCTTCTGGTTCTATTCCCAGCAGGGCTGGACATTCGGGTTTCAACAAAACACAAGAAACACACAGAGACCGTTTCAGGCTCCATATTCAACAACAAGTCCTAGGGCTGCGTATTCAGGCTCCGAGGGAACCCAGAATATCCTGGGAAATCTGGTATCTGAGGAATCAAACTGGATCCCCCCCAAATACAGCCCCCATCCAGCTCAGAGCTGAGCTGCTCTCTGGCTCTCAGCTTAGCCACCTGCTTGGGGAGCCTGTCGTGAGCCCTCCCTCCGCACTGCAGTCGCCAGGATTACAGCCAGCCCTGGGCCCAGCGGTGACCAGCTAAGCCAGGGAGAAAGGGTGGATCCACAAGCCAGCGGCCTCCCCCCAAGTGACACCCCTGAGCCAGCCACACACACACCCCGGCCAGCAACCTCCCCTGAGCCTAGTCCCATACCCCTCCCCCTTTCTCCAAACCAGCGAGACCCTCCAAGCCAGACCCACGCCCCGTTCCAGACTCCCCAAGCTAACAAGCTCCCCACCAAGCCGGCCAGATTCTAACCGATCCAGCCTCTCCTTGTACAGAAGCCGTTCCAGACCCTGGATCCTTTTTGTTTCCCTTCTCTGCCCCTTTTCCCAGTTCTACTAGATCTTTTTTGAGACTAGGCGACCAGAACTGCCCACAGACTCCAGGTGTGGTTGCACCATTGTTTTACATAGAGGCATTAGGATAGTTTCCGTTTTATTCTCAGTCATTTTCCTCTGCCATTTACTTACCCGTCTTGCAAGAGCCTCCTGTAATTTCTCATAGTCCACCCTGGCCTTAACTATCTTCAATAACTTTGTTTCATCTGCAAATCTTTACTCCGTTTTCCGATCATTAATGAATATATTAACTAACACCGGTCCCAGTACCGACCTGTAGGACGCTCCACTATTTACTTCTCTCCATTATGAAAACGGACCATTTAGTCCCACCCTTTGTTTCTTCTCCCTTTGCCAGTTACTGATCCATGACAGGACACTGCTTCCTGTCCCATGAATATTTACTTTCCTCAACAGTCTCTCGTTAGGGAACTTGTCAAATGCTTCCTGAAATCCAGATACATTGTATCAGCCAGTGCACCCTTATTCACATGCATGGACTCATGAAAAACTCCAATAGATTAGTGAGGAGTGACTTTCCTTTGCTAAAACCATGTTGGCTCTTCCCCATTACGTCATGTTTATCAATATGCCCAATAATTCTGTTCTTCACAACTACCATCTCCACCACTTGGCCCAGCACTGACATTAGCCTCACCTGTCTGTATTTTCTAGGATCGCCTCTGGAGCCTTCTTTTAAAAATGGCTTCAAATTGCTACCCTCTAGTCCTCAGTTACAAAGGCAGATTATAGTGACAGGTTACAAATTACCAGTAGTACGTCTGCAACTTCATATTTCAGTTCCTTCAAAACTCTTGGGTGAATACCATCTGACCCCAGTGATTTGTTACTATTTAATGTGTCTGTTTTCTCTAGAACCTGTTCCATAGTCATGTTGATTTGTGACAGCTCCTCCAATTCATCACCCATAAAGAATAGTTCTGGTGTGGGTATCTCCCCAACATCCTCCGCAGTGAAGACCAAAGCAAAGGATTCATTCAGCTTCTCTGTAATAGCCTTATCCTCCCTGAGCGCTGCCCCTTCCGTCCCTGATCATCGAATGGACCAGCTGACTCGCTAACAGGCTTCTTGCTTCTCATGTACTTGGGATAGTTTTTATTATCAGTTTTTGCATCTTCAACAAGTTGCTCTTCAAATTCCCTCTTGTTCTGCCTTTATTAACACTTTACGTCTTAGCTGAAAGTGTGAATACTCTCCTATTTTCCTCTGCCCTTTTTACACGAGATGCACCCACTCATGCCCAATTTTTTGGCTCTAACGGCCTCCATCGCTTCACTATTTACTGCATTACCGTTTACCACATGTATGTTTTCTCCTTCCTCTCGCTGGACCTTTTTTTAGACTAGTAACTTTAACATTCATTTCCATGGTAGGTGGCAATGCAGTAATCCGTTCTGGCGGAAAACCTCCATGGTAACTGAACAGTTACGGAATAACCGCCAAAGAAACCGGAATTCCAGATATTGACTTTGGATAATTTTTTACTCTCCTTTTCACAGCCCTAGTCTACAGTAGGGAGCCTGGGAGTCAGGATCCCTGGATTCTATCACCAGCTCGGTGAAAGGCGTGGGGGCTAGTGGATTAGAGCGGGGGGGGGGCTGAGAGCGAGTACACCTGGGTTCTCTGGGAGGGAAGTGCAGGCTAGTGGGTTAGAGCAGGGGGGGCTGGGAGCCAGGACTCCTGGGTTCAATGGGAGGGGAGTGGGGGCCAGTGGGTTAGAGCAGGGGGGGT
>QEPC01009531.1:972548-1001879 GCA_003113815.1 Sphenodon punctatus
ATGGGAGGGGAGTCGGGGCTAGTGGGTTAGAGCAGGGGGGGTTGGGAGCCAGGACTCCTGGGTTCAATGGGAAAGGAGTGGGGGCTAGTGGGTGAGAGCAGGGGGGGCTGGGAGTCAGGACTCCTGGGTTCTCTAGGAGGGGAGTGGGAGCTAGTGGGTTAGAGCAGGGGGGCTGGGAATTTGGGGGCAGGTAGTTTAAGGGGTGCACTTAGGAAGAGGAAGATCTGTCTCCTCTCCTTATGCGCATGCTCTCACCTCTGAGCCTTTCCCTTGAGCTCGTTCTGTCAGTGCTGGGGGTTTAGAAACTGGATCCAGGGAACAGATCCAGGAACTAGAAAAGGCCAAATAAAAACTAGCTGGGGGCCAAATTAAATCCCCCCCCCCATCAGTGCTAAGGTTCCCCACCCTGCAGTGCAGTATTCTAATACAAAGCTTGACAACCCTCTCGGTGACCCATCTCCTTGTTGTTGGAACCGAGAGGGGAGGGTTGTTCTCCCAAACCCCACAACTAGGGGACTCCGCTCCCCGAAGGGGGCAATTGAGGGACCCAGTCACCACAACATGAATCCCTTGAGAAGAGCAGGGCCAGCCCACTCCATTGTGGAAGGAGACATTCAGCCCGGGCAGCAGCATCTGTGGGCGTCGCGGTGGTCGCGGTCATCACCATTTCAAGCTCCTCCCGGGCGGGGCTGCCGCTGTGACGGCCCCCAGCTTCTTCAGCGCTGCAGCACCCACCTCCGACTAGCAGGGGCGCTGTGGAGAGCAGCGTGCTGCCACCTTCCCGTGTGTTCCAGGAGCGCCCACATGCATCCCTCTACTGAGGCGTCTCCAGAGGGTTGAGGGGAGCAGGTGTCTGGAGTCCTCAGATCATGCAGGTTTCTTCTAAGTTTCAGGTCCAGCCTTGATTGACCCCAGGGTCCCAGCCCAGGAGCAGTATCTCCCTCCAGGCAACGGCAGCACCTGGGCCCCATTGCAGTCCTGGCCCCAGGGCCTGAGCTCAGGACAGGAGCCAGGTCGTGATCCCAGGCTGGACTCATTCGGCAGCTCCTTGGGGAGGTGTGTGAGCACAAAATGGATCCGCATTTCGATTTCTTCATTTCGGTGTCAAAATTGGAAAGGAAATGAGTAGGTGGTTTATTATTTGCATTTTTGAGTAACCCCACGAACACCCAAAGTCTTTGGGCCGGAGACGGGGGGAACCTGATCCCCCAGCCAGTTCCCCACCCCTTGGCTGCATCATAGCTTGAAAATTAAAAGCAGTTGGTGCCATTGTCCAAGAAGGGATTGGAGGCTTTTGCATTAGAAGATGCAGCTTTTGCTTTAGTCAGACCCCAGCCCCCACAGCCGTGCATCTGCCGTGAGCGCGCCTGCCCCGATGGCTGCCTTGCTTACACGCCAGGGGATGAAAACAGTCAGTCTGTGGTCGGAGCAGAGAGCTCCAGAGAGACCAAAGGAAGTGAGAAAGCGGGGAGGTGTAAAGAGAGAGCAGCCAGGAAAAAAACCAGGCTTCCGCCAAAGCTGGGGGGAGGGAGGGATTTCCGTACCCCCGAGATCTACTCTCTTAGTTCACTCCTCAGTGACCAACAGGAAGCAGCGTTACTGACATTCAGTAATGACCGTAGCACGCGATTTGTTATTAACTATAATTATTACTGGTTTATATCCTGTCCTGCCCCTGAAGGCTCAGAATGGCTCCCACCATACTGAAAACAATAAATAAGTAAATAAATGTCATATTCCTCTCGTCTTCCCCGCCCTGCCAACCTTCACACACACACCCCCCGAGGCTCCCCTCATCTCCCCTATACCTACCTCAGCGTTCCCCAGCCCCCATCATCCCCTCCAGCACCCCCACCCTCCCCATTAGGGCTGCGCAGAGGGTCAAGTCTTTTGTGTCTGCATGTTTCATAATTGTGTTTATTTGTATCTGTATCTTTGCCTGCGTTCAGTGCGTTTTCCCGTTTGCAGCCAATGTGGAGAACACAACGGTCGCCCTGTGTTGTCCGGGAAGGTGTTCTCATTCTCTCTCTCTCTGGCTCCCTCTGCTGGCTGGGGACATCCTTGCTACCGGCCACTGATGTTACTTTGGGCAGTTGGCATCCAGCCAGCGAGTAGTCCTATCTCCACTCAGGCCTCCGCCTGAGGGGTTCTTATTTCCCGGAGTTCCCCTTCCAGGGAAGATGGTCCATGCTGCTCACCAGAGTCCAGGGACAGCTGGGACGTCACCCTCAAGATCTCCCCAATCCATGCCCTTTACACCCCTTGGCGTTCCCAGTGTGCCAGTTAGGCCCTCCCATCTGGAGTCCCAGGGCTTTCCTGGGTCACCCCAAGGACCTGCAGCCTTGGCCCCAGGGATCCTGCATTCGCCAGCCTCCCCAGCGTGTCGGCCAGGCTCTCCCATGGGGAGTCCCAGGGCTGTCCTGGGGGGTCATGCTAAGGCCCTGCAGCCCTGAGAGTTCACAACCCCCCACTCTCAGGTACCTCCCAGTCACAACCCCCCACTCCCAGGTACTTCCCAATTGTATCTACCCCTCTCTCTGCAGTAATTCTCCAGCAGGGCTTCCCTCTCCGCCCCGGCTGCTCACGCTACACAGGGCTCCAAGCCTTCCCTGTAAGGCTCTACTGGCCAGGCATAGCCCCTCCTGAAGCCAAACTAGAGGCAGAGTCTTTCCTGGCTCTCACCTCTCTGGAGCCCTCGGGAGACAGAGCTTCAACTCTCCTGTCTCCAGCTAGATCTAGTTCTTCCTTCCGACTCTCAGGACTCCGCTTCCTGTCACACCCAGCTCAGCTGGCCCCAATCAGTCATTTGTTAGCCCAGCTGCTGCTGTTACTGTGGCTGGCGCTAGCCTTCTTAAAGGGCTAAGCGCCCTTGTAGCCTGCCCTGCTACAACACTGAACACAGGTCCCTGCAAATGGGTTATTTTGTTGCAGGAGTGTAGTGTGGCTCTGCCAGTTTGGCAGGCCTATTAGGAAAGAAAAATGTGGTTAACTGCTGCTAAGTCTGCTACCAATTTAAAAAGGGGGACACCGGTTTGGGGGAGGGTGGAGAATATGGCTGGCTTGGTGGGGAGCTTGTTAGCATGCGGAGGTAGGCATGAGGCATGGATCTGGCTTAGAGGGAGCTGCTGGCTTGGGGAAAGGGAAATGGGGCATGCAAATAGGAAGTTATTGGCATGGGTAGGGAGAATGGGACATGTGGCTGGCGCAGAGGTGTCCTTGTTGCGGGGAGGCAGGCACTGGTTTGGGGATTCAGCATTTCTCCCTAGCTTAGCCAGTCTCCCCTGGGATAGGACTGGCTGCTGGACTGGAGACTGCAGTTCTGAGACAGTGGCAGCCCCTGCAGGTGGGGAGGTTTCACTACAGGCTCCTCAAGCAGGTAGTTAAGCTGAGAGTCAGAGAGCAGCTCAGTGCTGAGCTGGATACGTGCTGCAGCTTTTGGGGCCCAGTTTGAGACCTCGGATAACACATTTTTCAGGGAAATTGGGGTTCAACAGGAACCGGAATACACAGCCCTAACATTCATGTTTTGGATATAGAAATCAAAAAGACATTTTCTTTGCATTTATTTGTATTTTGTCACAGCCTGAATGCACAAATGCCCTCCTCTCCATCCTCCCATACACTCCGTTGCCTTCCCTGCACTCAGCCCCCAACGCAAGAGAGAGGTGGATTCTTCTGTATTTTGCTCCTGCTCGTTCCACGCCTTGCGCCCAAATGATCAGCAATAAATGGAGCAAATCTTTACAGCAGGGGTGGGGGAACTTTTCTGGCCTGGGGGCCACACTGAATATTAGTACAAGCTCCGAGGGCCACATAGAGGTTGGGGGCGGGGGTGCTTAACAGTTTTATTCAAGAAAAGGAAGGCCCCGATCCTGGCTCCGTACCATGAATTTGTCCCCTACCCGTGTGTGCATGCCCTCCTCTCTGCTCCATTAGCATGAGCTCAGGTTTTCAGCGCCTGGGGGTAGAGAATGGATCCAAGGGCCCAATCCAGGAAGTGGAAAGGGGCCACATAAAAACTTGCCGAGGGCTGCATTTAGCCCCCAGGCCTGAGGTTCCCCGCCCCTGTTTTACAGGCTAAGGCTGGGCTTGCCAGGAATAAGAAGAGAGAAATCTGAGGGAGAGGCCAAGATGTTCCGCCTTTTATTACCCCACCCCGACCCCCTGGTCCCACAGGGTCACGTCTCCCTGGAGCAGCTGGGCCCAGAGCTGGGAACGAAAGGAGCCAAGTGGGTTAGTTCCCTGTTACCTGCAGGTGACGCCGGCCGGGGGAGGATGGGAAGAGAGGCTGAAAGAGAGAAGAGAACGGCCAGTTAGGATGGTGCTGAAGGGAGAGATCGAGGCGAGGGGCTGAGACTAGTGACCGATGAAAGGAGAGATTTAGAGACCGGTAGGACTGAAACTAGAGCCCCCTCCTCCCACCCCAACCACTGACACGCCATGGGGCTCTAGACCCATCCCCAGCAGCCCAATCTCACGCTCCCTATCTCTCCCGTCCCCTGGAAGCCAGGCCCTGTTCCCTGCCCATCGCAGGTTCATCCCTGCTCAGGCAGAGGGGCAATGCCTCCTTCCCTCCCACCCCACCAGGCATGAGGCAGCACCCACAAGTAGGGAGGGAGAGAGACAGAAGCAGTGACGCGAGGTGGGGCGGGGGGAGGAAAAGCCAGGGGAGGAAGGGAGAGAAAGAATGTATTTATTTTATTTTGTTAAAACATTTGATATCCCGCCCCGGCGGCTTACAATATATAGAAATACACGATCAACAGAAACATAAACCTCTAAAAAGGGGGGAGAAGAGGAGAAATAAAGGGAAAACACCCCCAGGAAAAGAGGAGGGAAGAAATAAATACCCCACGCTTACCGCCCCCCATACAAATAAAAACCCACCCTCACCCGTCTCCCTCGCCAAAGGCCCGGTGGAACAGCCAGGTCTTGCACTGATGTTGAAAAGAGGAGAGGCCCCGGGCATTATGGGACATGACACAAACATTTATTCCATCAAGTAATGATACAAAGGGGATTATCGATCTATCTTAAATGATGTTGATAACTGGGAATTTGATTATTTTTATACTCTTTATATATATATAAATAACCAGATTCCCAGAGTTATCAGCATCACAGAAAATATTCCCCCGGCACCATTGTGAATGACAATTCCCCAACTCATTAACCCATCAAGACATAATCAATACACAGCCCTAGTGAAGAGGAAATAAAAGGAACGGAAGATTATTTACTAAGGCGGCCGAGAAGGACACTTAGCAGACAGAGAAGAACAGCCAGGGTTTATGTTGATGAGCGATGTCACAAGTTATAAATATCTCAGGCTTTCCGAACCATCAGCTATTCTGTCTCCTATGGTAACCTGGGAACAGGGGCTCAGAGTCAGCGGAAATGTCTGCGTCAGGCAAGGCTAGATTTCGCAAAGGGCTTAGTTCCTCTCCAAGCTCTGAAATGAATCAGCCAAATGACCACAGGAGCGCAGCACCCAACAGCATGGCAGCCTGTCCTTTTAACCCCAAAATGAAACTAAGGGCGCAACCCCCATCCATGACAACCAACGGCTCTGCTTTCATTGGCTCCGATGGTCAAGACGCGCATCCTAAGTGTCCTTCTCTGCCTTCTCAGGCTGCTTTTAAACGAGGAGCGCTGAAGCGCCTCCTCAACGCCGCATTAAAGCAAAGCCGCCGGCAACGGGGAGAACGTCACTTCCGGCGGCTTCCCTTTAATGCGGCGTTGAGGAGGCGCTTCAGCGCTCCTCGTTTAAAAGCAGCCTCTTTCCTTGCTGCTTGGCTGTGTTCCTGATGCTGCCCTGCTCCCCCCTATGATGGAGCCATGGGCCGCCCCCATGGCAACTCTCAGACACTGGTAGAAGCTGGGCCGGGAACACACATTCCTGCCCGACTCACCTGCTGCACCCCAGCCGGGCGAGAGCCAGACGAGGACTGTAGACCTGGCTCGTACCGGGCCCACATTTCCCACCCAGCCGGGGTAGGAACTGGGCCCACATCTGGTGGGCCACAAACAGACGTCCCGCTGTGACGCCAGGCCTAACTGGGTCAGCATCACATAATATGTTTAAACCCAATGTTTCCTTACCTGGGCCTAGACTTACCAGACGAGCCTTATTTTATGGAGCCCCATAGTTCCACAGAACATAATCCGTGGGCATTTTTAGACACACGTTAAAAAGTTCTGGATCTTCTGGCTTTACAAGTCCACAAGTAAGTTCCGGATTCATTTTTCACACACACACTGCCCTGAGGACGTGACGGGCTGCCATGGAAACCAAGTGACCACAGCTGCCTGGAGCAAAGCAGTTTACCAGGAGAAGCTTTTACACACAAAGGTTCTGGGAGAAGTTTCACGCAGGAGTTCAAAGATCCGGATGTTTAAGATCTGGAAAAGTGATTTAGACACACAAAGTTCTGGATGTTACAGCAAACATCCAGGAGAAATGTGTGTCTAAAAGCACCCTGTGTCTCTTATTTCAGAGCCCCCCAGTCCTGTAGCACATCCCACAACCTCCTAGAATATAATAGATACCATTAATTTCAGATCCACCCACCCACCCCCGTGGCTCCAGAGAACACAACAGGCGTCCCTTATTTCAGAGCCCACAGCTCCATAGAACATAATGGATGCCCTCAATTTTAGACCCCACCGTTGCACAGACAATAATGGACACTGCTTATGTCAGAGCCTCACAGCCTCATAGAACATATTGGATGTCCCTAATTTCAGAGTCCAGCAGCCTCATAGAACCTAACGAGCTTGATCTGGCAATCCTATTGTATCCCCTTACGAAGATAAAGGGTGAATAAAACCTGAGAGAAGAGAGATGGGAACCAGCTTTGGGGACTTGCAGGGTCTGAGTGGGGTGGGAACTGGGTGCAAAGAGGCAGCATAAAAACGGAGACTGGAAACCCAGGCAGATTGACGTGGCTGTGAGACTATTTGAGAGACAAAGGGAGAGAATGAGACACAAAGAAAGGAAGGATGGAAAGTCAGAAGAAAAATATTTAGTGGCTGAGACAGGCGGCAAGGGAAATGGATGTGGAAGAAAGACTTAGTAAAATAATGTATGAGAGAGAAACGTTTCAGAAAAGGGGGGATGAGACACAGGCAGAAAGGAAGGCTAGAAAAGCAGGCGAGAGAAAGATTTAGTAAAAGAATGTGTGTGAGAGAGAAACAGAAAGATTTAAGAAAAGAAGGAAGGAGCCAGAGACAAACGAGAGGTAAGAAGGTGACGGAGAAAGACCGCGTGACAAAGTGACCAAGAGACGGGAAGCGAGAATGAGAGAGTCCCGGGAGAAGGGGTGAAGGAGGAAGCCCCTTTGACAGAGGAGTGTTTGGGAACAGAGAGAAGGACGCGTGTGAGAGAAGATGAGCGGGGTCGTTGAGCGAAAGGGTGAAGGAGAGAGAGGCAGAAGGAGGAGACGTGCAGGAGGAGGGAGAGACTTACCAAGGATGGGGAGAAGGAGGCTCCTCAGCTGCATCTTGAGGGTCTGGAAGCCACATCCACAATGCTGGTTCCTGTCTCTTCTCACACCCCAGAGGGCGGAAGCACCATCTAGGGTTGCATCCGCCTGAGCTGCCTACGCTGTAGAGACACTGCCTGGCGTGGGAGTCTCATTTACTACCCACAGCCCCAGCCTGGCTGGCTCCCAGAATGCCTTGCAGCTCTGCACAGGGTGGGGGATGATGGGGTTCAGGGGCTCGCAGCGAAATGTCCCTCAGGCTCCCGATGGGCCTGGCCTGGCAGCAGGGGCAGCAGCACCGCCGCCCAGTGACTCCCCCTGCACTCAGTGGGACCCTCACTGGCTCAGAGCAGGGAAATGCCCCCTCCCCGACTCCCTGCAGCCCGGCACCCCCTGGGGCCACACTGGAGTTGGCTCTAAGGGTGGAAACAAATAAGATGGCAGCCCACGCCAGGTGGGGGTCCGCCTGCCCGTTTCGTAGGGGTTTGCCCACACCAACCACATGGCACCACCCGCCGGACAAACAGCCCTCCTCAGTCACGGCAGGGTCTCAGCGAATGCATTGCCCGCCGCGTGGGGGTATCCGGGGAAACGTGCATCCACGCATCCATGTCCCATCAATTCGGTTGGGTGCAGCCTCCTCCTCGTACCCAGGTCCACCAGCACCATAGAGTCACGGGTTAAACGCCTAGAGTGTTCCGAGGAGCGACCGTTTCCTGTCCCTCTCTCTGCTCTCGCTCTCACTAGCACCTTAAAAGCCCAACGCGCCGCCGCGTCAAACATGTATCATCCCAGCGTGGCCTGGTTTGCAGCGCATGCCTAACGCTCACTGCCCCGGCCAGACCAGGCCAGGCCAGGCCTCTTGTCTCTTAGGAGGCAGCAGGTGGCTCCGGCAGATCAACGCGGCTGGGGATTAGGGAGGCTGGGAGATCCTCGTCAGCCAACGGGCTCCTGTCCAGGAATCCAGTGGGGAGGCTGCGGCCTGACCCACCCGCTTCTCATAGAGAGAGGGGAAGTGAGGAGGGACAGTCTAGTGAGCGGTGGTTCATCTCTTCCCCTGTCCCCAGGAATCCCCCCCCCCCCCCCCCCCCCCAGACAAGGCTTTGCTGGGAAGAGGGAGAGTCAGAACCATGGGGGTCTGACCTGGTGCTGGCAGAACCCAGGACAGGGCAGCAGCAGCAGGACAAGGGACCTGGGTTCAGCCTGACCGGCGGCCACAGGGCAAATTGAGCCTGGCAGGCACCAGCTGGCAGGTCCGCCTCACTGCGCTTCCTAAACCACCTCTCGGACTCTCGCCCCCAGCTTGACGGGAGTCTGCCTGGTCTAATCCCGCTTTGCTTCTCGTACAGAGATGGGGCTGGGAGGGAGCTCTCCAGGGCGGGATCGAGCCCCCGATCCCACGTGCGCTGTTGTTTTTTGTTCTGTGTTTGTAAAGTGTTACAGGCAGCTGCAGTGCAGGAAACCAACTAGCTGTCAGCTAAAGGCCCCGGCCCCGGCCAGTTCTCTGGGGGGAAACCAACTAGCTGTCAGCTAAAGGCCCCGGCCAGTTCTCTGTCTGCAGAGAAAGATCTATAGAGATAAGCTAGAAATGCAGAGGGGGAGATGAATCCTAGCCTCACCTAACAACTCCCGCTGCCACCCATTTGCATGCACTCTTCTACCTGCTTGCCGTGCACACCGCTGCGAGCCGTGGGTGTGAGAAACCGGGAGGAGAGGGCATGCCAAGACCGGTAGCTTTTGCTTTTCAATTTTCACTATGAGTGTTCAATAATGTGTGTGATCTGCTCAATAAGCACAGTGCTCTGTGCCTAGCAAAAGGTTATTTCCAGCCACCAAGTGCTGGCAGGTAGGAATCTCCATGGGTGGGTATGGATACCTCCCGGAGGGATATCGTGGAAGACACAGCTGGGGTGAGTTCTTCTTCCCCAGGTTCGCTGCAGCTGTGAGTCGGGGGAGGTGGCGGGATACTGGGACGGAGGCGTTGGTAGGCGGAGCGCGGCGGGGAAGAAGGCCTGTCTGTGTATTAGGTTTGTTGCACTAAGCTTGAGAGTGGGGGGCTGCACAGATGCACAACAACTACATGCGTGCGTGTGTGTGCGTGTGTGCGTGCATGTGTGCGTGCATGTGTGTGTGTGCGTGTGTGTGTGTGTGTGTGCGTGCATGTGTGTGTGTGCGTGCATGTGTGTGTGTGCGTGCGCGTGTGTGCGTGCGTGCGTGCGTGCGTGTGTGCCCATTTATTAGGCTGGATGCACTAAACACGTGAGTGGGGGCTGCACGGACCAAACGCAGAAGCCAGCAGACTATTGTCTCATTTGATTTCACCCTAAGAGTAGATCTCCCCTAACCAAGCAGCCAAACCCTACACCCCGTTTCCCAACGTCCCCTCGCACCACATTGACCTTCCCTCCTCC
Organism: Sphenodon punctatus; assembly: GCA_003113815.1. Classification (NCBI taxonomy): domain Eukaryota; kingdom Metazoa; phylum Chordata; class Lepidosauria; order Sphenodontia; family Sphenodontidae; genus Sphenodon; species Sphenodon punctatus. The sequence continues at coordinate 982,444 of QEPC01009531.1, forward strand.
TGCAGCACAGCAGTGGGGTCAGCACCCACACTGAGGGGAGATCACCCGCTTCTGAGCCTCCCACCATCTGCTCCCGGCAGTAGCTCTCGAGGTGTCCGACTCCTAGTGCAGAGCTTGATGAGCTCACACCAGTCCCATGGCTGCATCCGAAGCAGTTCCAGCAGGAGTTGTCCTTTGTGGTCTTCAAAGTGTCTCAGAACCTAGTGACAGGAGCCTGTGGTCCTGTGGGTGGGTGGGTGGGTGTGTAATTTCCTCTTCATCCAGCCTTTCGGGAAGTCACTCTGCATGAGCAGCGCGTCTGGCTCAAGAAACCAGCCTCCAACCTCTGATTGCTCAGATGACACTGAGAGACCATGAGAGATCATTTCTCTGCGGCTTCTTTATTTATCCCCTCGATCTCTGCCTCCTGCCTTTCTCTCTCACTAGAGTTTGGCGTCTGTGTTAATTAGTCCACAAGACCACAATACAAGTGAGGTAACAATTGCACCGGAATTATATTGTCCGGAGGGGGCCAAGTCACTCTTTGTCAAAGAAAGCAAAAAATAGCGAGATGTAACTGTGTAAGCTTAAACTCGAATCGACAATTGCTCATGAGAAGCTTCTAAAGCAGGTTTGGGGAACATCTGACCCATAGGCCAAATCTTGGCCTCAGCTGGTGGTTCCCCCCCGCCCCCTTTCCAGTTCCTGAGTCTGGCCCATCAATCCAGTTGTGGTCGCCACATCTCAGACGATAGAGTCGAACTGGGAAAGGCAACTGAAAGAATCAATGTGTCAGTCTGCGGCGCTGAGCCCGTCCCGTCTCCTTCCTGCGCTGCACCTGCTCCCCCCTGTGGAAATGTAGGATTTTGGACCTACTTGGGCCTATGCTTTGACCAAAGTATTGCTTTGCATTGGCTTGACAGAAACAGCTGTTCCATACGAACCTTGTACGGCCAAAAGAATTTGCTTACCGTTGCTTTCTGTTAAAATAGAATTAAGGGAAGTTACACTTGGCCTAGTCTTTAGTATTTAGCCTTGGAGACTATCAAAATCTCCAGCTTCCGTCTTTTAGTTGGGCCAGATATATTTGCTTTTGCTATGACATATAAGAGTTGACTAAGGTAGGGAAGTTCGATCAGTTTGGTCTGGGCTCATGATCACACGGGTAATAGAAGACTTCTGGGTCAATAGTCTGTACATCCAAGATTTGTGCTCATGCAGCTGGTTTTGGGCTATGACAGATGGTCCGGATCAGAAGGAAGACTAGGAAATTATCTTATTTGGGTATAGATGATCTAATTGCCTTTACTTACCTCGTGATTGCTGATGTATGCATGCTTGATTTTGAACAACAGTCATGAAAACCTATATACACTGCCTGTACTCTTTGTTCAGGGTTCTCACTCTGAGTGACACCCGCAGCTGTGTACCTGAAATAAAGACAGAGTGACTCTGAAAACGGCATCAAAGTTTTATTTCTACACCCCGCAGGGCGCCAAGTCACGGTGCCTCCGCCGCCCACAGTCACCCCGGCAACTGGCCCACGTGGTAGCGGCAGGCCTCCACATCCCATGACCCCACGGAACATGGGGTCAGTGCCTGAGTAACTGCGGCATTCCGCGCAGCCCCAGGCACGTGAGGGGGGGCGGAGTCTGCCACATACAAACCAGCACTGAGAAGCACCCGGCGCCGGTAATCTGGGTGAGAAGCTGGCCCCCTTAGTGAGAGTTCTTGTGATTGTGCATTGCTACTTGAGTGTCTTGTCCTGTGAGTGTTGGCTCCCTGCGTGTTCTCCCCCCTCCTGGTGTCCCTCCTTCTGCTTCCCGCCAGCCATTGTCCCGACCCAGGCAACACCATAGCGTTGTGGACACTCTAGCCCACAACTCTGTGGTGGGTGTGGGGCGGGGGGGGGTTGTCATGTGGGCGGACTGCAGGCTGGGGAGCCTGCCAGGTCCATCTGATCTGGATCCAGGCGGGACCGGGAGTGGGTGGACGTGGGGTGCCCCTCCAGAACAGCTCTGGGGGTGGACAGCTTCACATCCATCTGAAAAGACCCTATGAAACTAACCAGCAGCAGCTTTAAAAACAAGCTTACACAATTGTAAGTGGTGTCAAACAAAGAACTAGGGAGCTGTTATTTAAGAAGAAGAAGAAGGCATTTTATTTCTCTGTCACCCCTGAATGGCACTCAGGGTACTTCGCAATAGTAATACAATAAAATACAATAAAACAACCTAGAATAAATTGAAAACAGTTTAAAGAGGGAAGATAAAGAGCGAGGAAAATACATTTAGGGGAATCGGTAGTGGATCCTCTAAAAGCACCTGCGGAACAAAAATAAAGGTCTTCGGGTGCGTTTTTGAAGATGAAAAGGGAGAAACTGAGATGAATATTGACCATCTATCATAATACTAGAACTAAGGGACAGTCCGTGAAACGAATCGACAGCAGATTTAAAATAAATAAAAGGAAGTGGTTTTGGTTTTTTCCACTCAACATACAATCCACTTGTGGAACTTGATGCTGCAGGATATTGTATAGGCCAGTAGCATAGCTGGGTTCAAACAAGGATTGGATACGTTCTTGGAGGATAGATCTATCAGCGGCCGTTAGTCAAGTTGCTTGAGGATACGAGACCTTTGGCTGTTGGTAGATGGTGTAAATAGCAGGGACTGGATAACTCCATTGTGACCGGCTGGGCACGTCTCTGAAGCAACCGAAGGCGGCCACTGTCAGAGTCAGGATGGAGATGCTGGGTTGGATGGTCCACTGCTCTGACCCAGTAGGACACTTCTTATGTTCTTATGTGCCTTCCTTGAAGCACTAAAAGACAGAGTTCAGGGAGCAGAGGCAAGGGCAGGCATTTAAAGACAGGGGACGGATCTCCATGACACAGATTCATGATCCAGATCCTCCTCTTCCACCCTTCATCCTGGGCCCACCTCTTCACAGCAGCCCCGTCCCCAACCCCTATCCAAAGCGACGAGTTTGCACTAACGTGACCGGCAGGAGGGGGATTTTTTTTTTCCTTAGTAGGGCTGAAATGAGAATCGGTTTCATTCTCACGCGCATTGAGAACCATTCGTGAAATCTCGCTGGGATGTCGCTCAAGATTCCCACAAGAATCTCACTTTAAAAAAATAAATAACTCAAACCTTCACATGTGCAAAGGGCCGTCGCATGCACAGCCTTTCCCCAAAGGGGCAGCCGTTCTGCGCATGTGGAAAACGGCTTCCGTGCATGCGTGGGAGAGCCCGGTGGCCATTTTGAACACACGCAGTTCTTTTTGTGTGTGTGTGTTTTAAAATTGAGGGGGCATGAGGGGGAGAAAATCTCGACAAGAAATTGTCGAGATTGGGGCTTTTCATTCTTATTTTTTTCTCAATTCTCATTGAAAAGCTCGATTCTCAACAAGAACTGAGAAAAAAAGAGATTGTTTTTTAAGTTCTAGTCGAGAGTGTGGCCACCATGTTGGCTCCAGATATGGAGACAGGCCAGAAACAAAGCCATTGGGATGCTCTCTTCCCTGTCGCCTGTTTCTGTTGCTGCCGGGAGCATGTAAGTGTTGGCATCCCAGCTACCAACTGGGCGTGGGCCACTCCCACACCACAAAACCCGGGCAGGGACTTATGATGGGAGAAGGAGTAGAAGGAGGTCGGATTTTTGGTCCTGGGTAGCAGCGGTGGAATTCTCTTCACCTGGATTGATTATATGCATCTTAAGATCAAGGATTTGCAGCCTCCATCTGAAGGAGGGCTGAATTAAAAAGCCCTTTTTGTTTTTGCAAGATATCTCGCAAGATATCGTACCAGAGACCGAGATCTCACTGAGATTGGGGAGGGGGAGAGGGTGGTTCCTCATATTTCTGGTTCTCAGCTTGTTCTCAGCTGCCAGAAGGAGCCAAGAACTGAACCGTGATTCTTGCTGAGAAACACGAGAGCAGGTTTCAGCCCCACTCTCAACTCTCCGGCAATGTAGAGTGCCATTTCTCATCAGACAAGAACTCGGGGGAGGCACTTGCTCAAAATTTCTCAGGAAGCAACTACAAGGACGTGCTCTTTCACATGGTTAACCTGTGGAACTCATTGCTAGGGGATCGTGCTGAGCTCAGTGGCACCTAGGCTTGCGAGCATTCGGGCTTCCTAAACTCCCTCCTCTTGTTAAGCGGGGATGCTGCGATCCTGAGGAAGCACCTTGCCATGGATGATCCCATTTGCCCTGGGTGGCCTTAGTCCATTTTCTTTCATTGGCATCGGGGGCAATACACGTACGTAGATACCTTCTGGGAGCTGGGGTGGGAAGGAAAGAGAGTGAGTGAGTGGGAGAGACACACAGACAGACACACGACCTCAGAAGAAGCCTGGAGGATATTCCGAGGGGCTGGCGGCTTGGCCCTCCTAGTCCCATATCGCTGTCAGCCCCTCTTCCCACCCCGACTTTGTCAGTCCTGACTCGGGGCTGGCTAATGTTTGATGGAAACTGCCGATCAGCCCCCAACCCTTACCTTGTCAGGGGAGAATCTGGGGCTGATGCTTCCGCCTCCAGCTGTGAATGGGATCGTGCAAACTAGCAGCAGTGACCGGCGGGGCCACCGGCAGAATTGACTTGTGGGGGGGAGGGGTGGGAGAGCTCCTTTCGCTCCGCCCCTTCTCAAGCATCACGACATCTGAGTGCTAGGAAAGGGGCGTGGCAAAAGGTGCTGCCCCGCCCTCTTCTGACACGTGACCACACCCCTTTTACGCTCATGGTCTGGGGGAAATTGCACCAAGCTTTCAAAACCCCTGATGCGCTCACGGCCTCACGTTACCGCTTTGTCTGCCCATGTCCTGACGGTCTCCAGCTGCAGCTCCTCGCTACGCGGTAGCAGTGCCCGCTCTGCTTTCTCCTCCTCCTCCTCCTTCGCTGTCTCCGATTCCCCCTGCAGCTTGGAAGGCTCCGCCACTAAAACACACGGGGGAGGAAAGAACGGAATAGGGATGTGGAAAAATGAAGGAGGAAAAGGCCGGATAAAAATATCTCATCTCTCCCTCCCACCCCGCTGCGGCGTCAAAACAGGGGGAGAGACGGAGGGACACATCCCGCCCACAGCTGGTGTTAGACAGTCTTCCCCGCAGCACCACCCCGTGGCCTTGTTTCTGGGTTAGCTCGTCCCCCCCCCCATGTTCTTCTCTTCCTGCTGTGTTTCCGCCCAACCAGCTTCCTGATTGACTCCTAGCCTGGCTAGAACAAGGCTGGGGGCAGCCGGACGCTGGTGGTGCCTCTGTTCCCTTGCAGTGTTACAACCTGTGCGATCCTGACCTCCTGCCTTCTTGACTTGCTCTCCCAGGTTGTATTGTTCAGTTCTGTGTCTTTCCCTTCCCTCTCTCCCGGCTTGGGTTATATTTCTAGTGCTGAAACTCGGTATTCAAAATCCAGATATTACCTGCAGGGGGCGAGCTGGCTTCCCATTTCAGCTCTGTGACATCTCGCACAGCCACATCGCAAAGGGAGTGGGGAAGCCTCTCTTACCATCCCCCCTTTTCTGGCATGGCTGCCGCTGGACCCCCCAATGTTTCCAGGCTACGGAGGTTTTTACCAAGTACTCTGGTATTTGATTCGGTTTTACTGAGTAACCGAGGAATTGGCCCGGAACTCGGTACAATTCTTAGTACTCGGTAACTCCTCGATTGAGCAAAGGGGGGAGGAGCAGGGAAGGACACTAGGGGGCAGCACTAAATCAGCCCTGTTCCCCCACCTACCAGGAAAAAAGGAGCAGGGAAGGGGGCAGGGGGAACAGTAAATGGGCAGGAAAGGGAACCAGGGGCATATACCCCCTTATAGGGGCTTTTCCTGCCCCTATGTAAGGGGACTCGATACTTGGGGGAAATACTCATACTTGGCCCCAGAGGCAGAAGCTGCAGGGAGGATAGCCACCTACACCTGTGTGTTTCCCTGTCTCCTCCCCCAGGGAAGCTGCTTAGAGCAGAGGGCAGCCCTGAGGGTGGCAGCCAAAGGGCGAAGCAGCCGTTGGCGGAGCCGTTGGCGGAGCCAAGGAGGCAGAGGCGGCCCGCTCTGCACGAGAGCCAAGGGTGAATGCTGTGAAGTCCGAGGTGTGTGGGAGTGCGGGGATACCAGCGGGGAGAGACTTGATGGTGGCGGCACCATGGACCCTTCCCACCTTCCGGGATAAAGACGGCCGTCAGTTTCATCTACCTACCCTTCATGGCGGCGGCGGCGGCAGCGGCTGCAGAGCGGGCTCCGGGAGGAGTAGCTTCAGGGATGACACCTGTGGGGGAAATCAAACTCGTAAGTGGCTGCGGCTGCCTACTTCCCCCCTCCCTTTTGGACACCCCCCCCCAACCGGCTTTAAAAGCAACGCACCAGTGGCTGCGGCCAAAGGGTGCGGCCCTTCGGGGTTCTGAGGGGGAAAGGGGGTAACTCCCTGTGATGTTGTGTAGACTGTGGGGGTTAGTGATGTGGAGATGGTGGGGCTAGCTCCCTCCAGTGAGAGGGGGTGGAGCGGGCCACATGTTCCCTGGTGGCAGCAGGGGGCGGGAATGATGGCTGTGGGACCTGCCCGTGGGTGGGGAGGTGTTGGAATGAGATATTAGTGGGGTATAAATATGTGATGAATGTATTAATGTATTATTAGGATATTATGTTAATTTGTGTCTACTGTATTGAGCTGGGTCCCCTGGGTGGGAATACACCCAGGAATGTATTTCTTTTGTGAGCCGCCTCGAGTCGTTTTCGAAGGAGTGCGGGATATAAATTAAATGGAAATGAAAAATGAAATGAAATAAAATACCAAGCATTTTACCGAGTACTGAGTGTTCGGCTGCGTCACCGAGGACCAGCTGAGTACTAGGACCAGAGCCTCGGAAACTTGGAAGTACTTGCAAATGATGTTTTTACTCTTTGGTTTGGCCCTAAGAGTAATCCATGATCTGGATGGAGGATTCTCCTTTTCCTTTCCCTATCCTGAGTGCAGCCTCTCCCCACCCTACCTCACTCCCAATTCCTATCCAGGCTGCAAAGCTTGGACTAAGTCATTTTTAAAGTGGCCAAGCCAAGGAAAAGCGTTTCCCCACAAGAATTAGCATTCCCTCTGGGGTTTGTTGAATCATCTAGGGCTCCGGGGGTGAAGGTCTCAATCCCCAGGTTACCCGGGGGTGCTGGAGTGGGGCCGTAGTTGGACTTCCCTTCCCCCTTTCTGACACATGATGTTACTCAGGGAAGGAGAATCCCCCCTTGCCACACCCCCATGGAACCTGATATTCCGAAGGGTCATGTCTACATCAGAAAGGGCTAAGAGAATTCCTTCCTGTCCCGTTCTGGCATGCTCCTCCCCCCGCTCGGAATGCTGTGACATCATAATGACCGTTTTTACACGGGATGTGCCCACGCCGGTCTACCCACCCCACATGCGTTCAGATGCCCATCTGAAGGCAGCGTGGGAGGGGCGCACTCCCATGACCCACCCACCACCCACTCATGCCCACAAACACAGCACCCAGGAAAAATCCGGGATGCTCCTTGCAGGGTCAGGCCAAATGGCGTGTGGGTTTGGGCGAACACTAGGGGTGGGACTTGAGGCGAATTGTCGGTTACCGGTTTTAGCGGTATCGGATTAATCCGATATCGGATTTATCGGTATATCGTTTTTTTAACATGGCTGATTTTCTCGGTTCTTTAACATTGTGTCCATTGTTAAATGGCATCGATGTTAAAAATCCGAGAGAAACTGGCAATGTTAAAAAAAACGGATATCGGCAATTATCGGTATTATCGGATTAATCCGATACCGATAGTCCCAGCCCTAGCGAACACCGACCGCATACCCATCCCTGGCCATAGGAAGCCACCCCCATACACACTCACCAGAGGTGTGTGGTCTGTCGGCGGCAGCACACACAGACCTACCTCCCCGCTGGGTCCGTCTGTGACCCCCTGCGGTCCCTTCCATCCCCAGAATTAGAATGAGAAGCCTTATCCCTTAGAGATTTCAGTGCCATGGAGGTCTGGATCTAGCACCCCTAGTGGTGAGCCCCCTGCACTGCCACGTGGGAGCACCAGAACTGATTTCATTTCCCATCTCCCAGGTACCTTTCTTTTTTTTTCTCCTGCACAAACATACGACCATCAAGAGAAGTGCCAGGATTGTGCAGCCGCCTCCCAAGAAAGCCACCTTGGGCATCAGCTGGAAACTGGCTGTGGAACAGAAAAAGAAATGGGAGAAATCAGCTGGTTCGGTGCAGAGGGACCTCAGCCTTGTTTTGGGGGTGGGGATCTGCCCCCTCCCTTCAGAGACTGGTGTCCCATGCCCACATCCCACCCTCTAACCAGTCAGACCCTTGTAGGGAAGGGGTGTCGGGGGCTCCCAGAGTGGGACTGAGGTGGGACACATGGCACCAATTCAATCACTATGAACTATACATGTTAGGCTTTGGATTGGCGGCCACTTCTCCAGGTTTTGCCCAAGAAGCTCCAGGAAAAGCTCTGAATTCTCTGGGTATGCCACCTCCCTCTGGAAGGAAACCTGGACGGGGAGGGGCAAGGGGTGCTCCCGGCGGTAACCTGAATAATCTGCACTTTGGGGGTAGCAGGCGGCAGCAATCTCAGGAAAGGAGTCGGCCATCAGGCCTTTCCAACATGGCCTCGGTCACCTCTATGGAGTTCTGTGGCGTCATGGAGCCCAGTAAGGGGCAGAATAAATAATAAATCGGCAATCTTATAATGAATCGGAAAGGGGTGTGGCCTCCCCCTTTCGGAAATGCCTGCTCCCCTGCAGAGGGTTGTGATGCCACAATGCTCCATAAGAAGCAGAGACGTGACAGAAATAGGGCTGAAATGAGATTTTGCCAAAAAGGGAAAATTCGTCAAAATCCAGGTTCCCGATGTTTCACTTGAATTGATGAGGACCTCTTGGTACTTAGGAATGTCTCGACTAACTGGTTTCTCAGTCTTTCTTCTGACTGGGATCCCCGTTTGCTGCTTTGCCGTCCATTTCAAATCCCGAGAGGCAGTACCGATGCAATGCCGTATTCCTTGCACTCCATTTCCCCTTCTCCTTCCCTCTCACCCATTGACTGGTACAAGGACTCCTTTACTAATCTGCTCTGAAATCCAGTTGCAGATTTGTCAAAGCAAAGGGAGCAACACAGAACATTAATTCTGATTGGAAGCAGTGAAGTAGAGGTTAAGGGGCACTGGGTAGGAGCTTAAAGGGTGGACTTGTTCGCACAGTGATGGGCTCAGAAATGCGGAAACAACAAAACCAGAAGTAAAACAGAACCCTCCGCGATGCGGTTAGAGGTAAATGAACGGTAAGCAGAAAGTCAGTAAATCGGGACGATGTCTCAAGTCACGGTATTGCAAGAATCTAGAAATTGCATTGGTATCGGGGAAAACGGTCAGGAAATCAATCCCGGTTCCTGATATGGTGAAATTTCTCACGAGCAGCAATTTAACTGCTTATTTCAGCCCTAGTTGGAAGGGGGTGTCAACCCTTTTGCCTCTCCCCCTCCAGGTTTCCTTCTGGAGGGAGGGGGCAACTGGGTGGGGGAGGGGAAGTGAGTGTAAGTTCCCTCAGAGTGGAAAGGGTATCACATTTGATACCCACTGGTAATACCAACAACTTTGGGCAGTGTATCGGGTGACTGATCAGAACCTGAGTACCAAGTCGGGCTCTCAGTTATCCAAGGTACCAGGCATTACTGTTATTGAGTTACTGATTTTCCATTCTATCAATTGATTTTGGTTAGTGCTGAAACTCAGTATTGAAAATTACTCGGTTTTTAACAAGTATCTCAGTATTCGACTCAGTATTACTGAGTACCGAGTAACTGAGGAATTGGCCCGGTACTCAGTACTTGGTAAGTCCTTCAATGAACAACATATGGGGCTTTTCCTGCCCCTGTATAAGGGTACTCGCTACTTGGTACTCAGGAAAATACTCGGTACTCAGTTTTATTTGACCAAGTATTTTACCGAGTACCAAGGCCAAACACTTGGAGCCGGTCCTCGGAAACTCTGAAATACTTGCAAATAATTTTTTTACTATTTGGTGCAACCCTAATTTTGGTAACTAAAAACCAGAAAATTCATACCGGAAATTCAGCACCACCGGAAGTCTGCAAATAGGTATGAGGAGTTGGTAAATAGGTACCAGAAGTTGGTAAATTGGGTAGCCCACCAAACATTAATCGGGTACTGATTAATACCTAATGCTACCTGGCTGGGTCGGGTACTGTAGTCTCATTTTTGGGTGTACTCTTTTTAGCTCTAGTTCCCCTCCCCGGAGCTCCTACTCTCCAAGTCTCATTGAAATGTTTAGCCCCAGATGCCGCTGTCCAGACTAGGGCTGAAGCAAGAATGTGTTTTCATTCTCAGAAGAATCTCATGGCAATTGAGAACCGTTACCGAGATCTTGACATGTTCTCAGTAAAGGTTCACTGCAACGTTTACCATTTACCACAATTTACCGTGTACCAAATACCGGTATTTGCCATGTACTACACTTGTTCTGGTAATGCGCATGCACAAAATAGCCACCACAGCTGTTCCGTGCATGTGCAGCCGAGGTAGCACCGGCAGCGTTGCTGCCATTTTGGAAAAGGGCAGCCATTTTGTGCACGTGCATTACTGAGATGAGTGCAGTACACAGTAAGCGATACATGATAAATCGTTATACAGTGCACAATAAATCATGGTAAAATGGTAAATCGGAAAAAAACATTTTGACCAATGTCGAGAACCGGGGTTTTTCTCAATTATTGATTCTCGCTAAAAAAAAAGGCAAGAAACAAGATTCTCAGCCAGAATCAAGATTGAGCTACAGTCCTAGTCCAGACAAGAAGAGACTCCAGTCTTGAATATTTGAGAGCTGCTTCCCCAACTCGGCATTCTGCAGGAACTGCAGGTCAAATACAGGAACTGCAACAGCACGAGAGTCTTATCCTCTCTCCAGCCATGCAACTCACCTGTCACTCTGATGGTCACAGCCTGGCTCAGAGGGGACAGAATCCACCTCCCGCTCACCCTCTCCTCATAGCTGCAAACAAACTCTCCCGTTAGATTGTGTCTGGCCTCCAATATGAAGAAGGTGGAGCCATTGGCAGTGGCTGTGTTCTTGGGCAACATCTCGACTTTGTCCTTGTAGAGGTGGAACCTCTGCCCTTCAGCAGCCTTGGGGGCCATGCAGGTAAAGAGAAGGGTATCCCCTTTGATCACGGATCCGGATGGGGGATTCACATTCAGCACTGGCCGGAGTGGGCGATCTGAGGGGATCAGTGAAGGAGGCGGGTTAGCAGAGGAAGCTGTAGTGCTGAGTAGGGGGGAAGAAGTGGCTAAACTGCATCAATGACACTAGGAGGCAGCAGAGAGTAAGGGATGGAGAAGGGGCAGCTAGACTGTAAGGCATGAGAGGGTGAGGGATGGGGAAAAGGTGGCTATACTGTTTAATGGACACTAGGGGGCAGCACTCAATAACACACCCCCTTCTCCCATTCACCCGAGAGAAAGCAGGCACCCCCAAATATTGCTAGTCAATTCCCTGGCCTCACCGGTCACTGTGATGTTGAGGGGGAAGCTGGGTTGGGACAGGATCCCCCGTCCAGATTGCTCTCTCCAGTACTTGCAGCTGTAGGCTCTGACGGCCCCCTTCTCTGTCACAATCTGCAGCCAGACTCTTGACTAAGCCTCTGGGATAGAGGTGTACATCAGGGGCCCATGTCATTTTCATTTTTGTGTTTCATTTTCATTATTTAAATCTGTCGTTTTCAATTTTATAAATATATTTTCGTTTTCGTTTTGGCTTTTGTTTTACGTTGGTTTCAATGGGAAACGCATTTTCAACTGTAACCTTTTTGTTTTTCATTATATTTGGCTGAAGCTTGGAGTGCTTATACCTCCAATGGAAAGCATTAACTGTACCAAATTCCAAAAAGATTGAATAAAGGAATCCAATTTTAGAACCAGTAGAATTATATTATTTTGCAAAAATCTTCATATACATTCTTAGCTGTAACTTCTTTGCCTTACATTTAATGTAGATGAAACTTGGCAAGTTTATACCCCTTCACATATTTACTATCTATGCCAACTTTTAGGATTGGATAAAGGATCCTGGTGGTATAAGCAATTAACGTATAAAACAATTAACTTATAAATTAAGCAATTAACTTATAAATGTATGTCTGACTGTAACATCTTTGTAGTTGAACCAGTGTACATGAACGTTGGCAGGGCTGTATATCACACTTTCATGATAATTTCTACCAAATATCAGAAATATGTGATAAAGGGCCCCAATTTTATATGCCTGCACAACATATCCAGAGAAGGAGCCTATGCCAGGGATTCTCTTCCATGTCACTGTGGTATAAGATCGGTTTGTGATGCCAATTGGCCAGCAGAAATGTCAACCAAATATCCTCATTCTGTGCTGTGACCATCCCAACATCTCTCCCCCACTTGTTACTGGGAAGTTAGAAGCATCTGTTTAGGAAAGAGCCAATAGAGATTCTCTTATGTCCTCTGTCATAGTGCTGCAAGATGTGATTGTGATGATAATTGGCCAGCCTGGATGTGTAAACTATGTATCCTAATTTCTGGGATGCTATTCTCAAAGTCCCAGTTATGTCCCTTCGAAACCCGCCTGAGGGCCACCCTCTATGCCCTCCTCGAAGCCACTANCCCCCCCCCCCCCCCCCACGCCATGCCAGATGCCTGCCTCTGACTGGCATGGCATGTACTGCTATTTACCTGAATAATGGTCTTCAAGAGGACAACTTCAATTGCTTATAAAATTGGGTCCCTTTATCAAATTGTCCTGTAGTTTGGCAGAGATGACAGTAAAGGTATGTGATACATTCCTGCCAAATGTCTTGTTAACAGGATGGAATATAAAAATGTTACCGCTGGAAATGTAGTTTCAAGTTAATGTCTATACCATCAGGGCCATTTATCCAATCTTTCTGAAAATTGGAAGGATTATTAAGCTTGTGGAGCAACATAATATTTATAGGATTCATGCAAATTGAATGGAAGATAAAGAAGTTGTATCCATGAATGTGTATGGAGCTTTTCTTAAAATCACAACATTCAATTGCTTCTAAAATCAGTTTCCTTTATCTAATCATTTCAAAAATTGGTAAAAATAGTGCCCTCTGTTGGGGGTACAATCTCCCCAGGTTTCATCAGAAATGAATAAGAATCAAAAACGTTATAGCTGGAAATACATTTGTCAGATTTTTCCCTTTTTAAAAAAAAGTCATTTTCATTTCTATTTTTGTTATTATTTGTCATTTTTGTTATTGCAATAACAATAACAAAAATGACAATTTGCATTATTGTTGTTGTAATAATAAAAATGACATGGACACTCCTACTCTGGGAGCTTCCCAGGGATCGGGGCCCCTCCCTGCCTGTACCTGGTCAACCCATCCCCATCGGGGGATGAGCAGTTGAGGGTCATGTTCTCCCCTGGGGGATAGACAGGGAGCATGGGGGGGCAGAGACAATGTAGGTGCTGCTGGGGGGGTCAGGAAGTGAGACAGAGGGGTCAGGGCAGATGGGAGGCCGCATCTCAGAGTGGATAAAGGGGGGAGAGAGAGAGAGAGAAAGAGAGAGAGAAAGAGAGAGAGAGAGAGAGAGAGCGCACAATGCAAAGGGACAAGCTGGCCAGCAGATAACACCTCTCCACCCCCACCCACCCACCCACCATCTGCAGAAAATCCCACCCACTGATAGTATTACCTCCCCAAGATTATACCCAACTGCAGTGCTCCCCTTGATTTCACATAACCATCACTTTATAGAAAATAACCCATGGCCAGCCTTTCCCACCTCCACAGCCCTTATTTCAGAACTTATCACAATTCTAAAGCCCTGTAGAACAGTATGGACATCCCTTTTTTTCAGACCCTGCAGCCCCATAAAACAATGATCACCCCCATATTTCAGTCCCCATAGCCCCATAGTGTTGTCTACGTTTCCAGCAGCCCTAGCGTGCAGAGAATGGGGTCAATATAGCCCCACACAAATGCAGCAGCCAGAGCCACACACACACACACACCCTTTCCATGATCATGGCCTCTTTTATAAGTCATCCTCATCCCAGGGGTCCAACGGGAGTTAGAAGCAGCAGAGAGAAGCACCTGTGAAAACGATGGTGACTCCTTTGCTCTCCCTGGATTGAATCCGCCATTTGACTGGGCACATCCAATAGGAGCAGGTGTATGACCCAGAATCGTTTGTTCTCGTGATGCTCAGGGTGTGGTTGTAGCTGCCGTTTGATGATGAGATGTTTTCCCCATCCTTGCAGATCTGGAGTCCTGCCACCATGGGAGCTGTCTTGGCAACAGAACAGGAGAGCTCGATGGATTCTCCGTGGATGTACACGGGGTGCTGAGGGGTCCAGGAGAGGACTGGGGCATCAGAACTCGCTGGAAAAAAACAAGGAGTCAGATAGGAGGACAGGAGACTGGTTCGATGAGTGACAGACCTATTAAATTCTCTTCTCAAAGGACAGAATGAGAGGGAAAGGGGTTAACGGCAGCAATGTCGGTTACAGTTAGCTATTAGGAAGAACTTCCCAGTAGTATTTCACAAAAGGAGAGGTCAATTTCTGGTAGCTAAATTATGCGTTTAGAATTTTGTTCCCAAATGTTCAGAGCCTTGAGCCGGCCCACACGGTATGTTCCAAAGGGAATTCTTCATTACACTTTCAGTTTCTCCAGCACAACCGATGTGTCAAGCATCCCATAGCTCAAAAGAGTAGAGTAAAACCCGTACACAAGTCTTCCACTGGATCTCCGTTACGTTGCATGCAATGGCCCTGCTTTTAGTACATGATACTATAGCACTTCATTCTTCAGTGCCTATGTAGATAGTAAGCACACTGACCCCATTCTCTACGAATAACCATTGGTTGCGGGTGGGGGTGGGGTGTTGTTGTTTTTAAGAGTGTGCAGACATTTATAAATTGCCCCTGTAATTTCCTTCCAGTTCTCCTCACAGAAAAAAAATAAGTGTTCTATTTCTGTTATATTATGAGTTAACTTCTCTTTATTTTGTCTTGTCGTCTACAACGTTCCTTATCTGGAAGCATCAAGTACGTTTTGTAGATCTTCTTTATTATGCATTTCAGTTAGAGATGAAATATTTTCCTTTAAGGAGATCACTATAATAGTAGAAACCACTCTTTTCTAATTTATTCTCCCAAACTGAAAGGCCCTCTGGAGAGAACTTAGACAGAGCCATTATTGGTGTTACAGGGGGAATACCTCTAACATTTGTTTCCCCCTTCCTAATCCCATGTCAGCAAGGCTGGCCTTACCACAGGGCAAAGGGCCCTGGTATTTTCTCTACTTCCGAGTGCCCTGAAATGGTCCCCGTTAGACCTAAAAGAAAAATTCTGCCCTGTTTCCATTTTTGACAGAACTAGGTCCCATCGGACCTAGGTTCGATTGGTCCCATCGGAATTCAGATTGGACGAAATTACAGTCAGAATTCTAATTGGAACAATCAAAACTGATTTTGGCATTTGTGCATGTGCAAAACAGACATCGACCATGCTGGGCATGCACAGTTATTCAGAATTCTGTTTGAATGTTTATTTTGATTGGAATCCTGGATTGAAATATCGACAGTTGTTCTGATTTCGCAAAGCCTTTCCCACAACACTGGAATGACTGTTTCAAACCAGCCCTAGTCTTCCAGCAGGGCCCCAAAGATGACCAACTCTAGGACTTTGTAGAGGGTGCTCCTGAGAGGGTGGGGACACCAGAACGCACATATTTTCTCTTTGCCCCAAGTCCCACAAATTCTAAGGCTGACCCTGCAGTGCATACCAGAGTCTTAAAAGTGGGGGATATCACAGGGTGGGGAACATTAATTGGCTTACAAATCCACGGGAATTATGTCTTGTGGACCTAATCGACCTCATATCTTTCTCCGTGTTGACACAGTGAGACCTTTCTTTTATGTCATTCCAGCACTTAATCGTTCTAAGATTAGCTGTGTGCCCAGTAGTATTGTTTTAAATCTGGGAAACGAATACCCCGATCTGTTGTAGGAAGCTGTAAAATTTGCTATTTTACCCTAGATTTCTTGAAGGACCATAAAACGTTGGGAATAGTCTTTCCAGCACTGAAGAAATAATCCGTATTAGGGCTAAAAACGAACTTTTCACCTGGTTCCAATTTTATCAGAACTGGGCATTTTTTTCAGCCCAAGTTGAAATCGGACTGAACGAAAAAACAAAAAAGCCTTTTGCACATGGGCAAAATACCCACCATCATGCAACAAGATGGTGCCATTTTGTTGCATGGCTGTGGTCATGTTGCGCATGTGCAGGATGGCTGCTGTCATTTCTGATCATGCGCAAAATGGTCTGATCCGAATTCCAACCCCAAAACTATTTTGGTTGGAATTCTGACTGGAATTTCACTAAAGCCATTCCAATTTCATGGAAAAGTTCCACAAACCTGGAATGGAATGAAAATGAACAAGCCCTAATCAATATAGGAGCATACAGAATAAATAAATCATTCTTGGAAGCCAATTTAGTTTAATTGCCAATCTTCTGCCAAGCCAACTTATATAAATAAATTGTTCCAGCGCTCGGTTTCCTCCTGAAATTTTTGCAGCAGTGGAGGAACATTTGCCTTATGTATTGTAGAAATAGAAAGGAAAACAGAAACAAAGGAATGAATGAATTAAATTAGAAATAGTAGGGATCAGCAGTGGGGATATAACTGATTCTAAGGTGTAGAGACTAGTCAAAATGGTGGTTTTTTAAAGCAGAAAAGTATTCCGTTCTTAAATTATGGCCAGTTTCTTCCCCATCTTCTGTCAATAACGGACTGACAGGTCTGGTTTATTGCTGAAATGAAAAGACGGACACAGAAGTTTCAAGACAGAGAGATGTGCGGCCCCTTTTTTAATGTTATTCACAGCAACCGCTACAGCCGCCCCGAGCTGTTTACAAGAGGGGCGGGGTATAAATCCAGAATAAATATATAAATAAATAAATAAATCGATGTTCTTCCCATGTGTTGAGCAACACTAGTGGGTGGGCTTCTATGTCCCTCTATTTGGGCCCCTGTATACCTGTATGCCCCCTGCGGAAAGCACATGTTCATGACTCATCACCTTAGGCTGAACCCCTTATCCGGGCGAGATGCCCGGACGCCCGACAGACATTCCTAACTAGTGAATCATTGGCCAGAATATCTCGGGTGTCTCACTCGGATTGGCGGAGCTCCTTTTGGCAATGGGCCAATCCCTGAAGAGCTGGTCAGGTGACAAGAAGCTGTGGCTGAACCCCTTATCCGGACGAGATGCCCGGACGCCCGACAGACATTCCTAACTAGTGAATCATTGGCCAGAATATCTCGGGTGTCTCACTCGGATTGGCGGAGCTCCTTTTGGCAATGGGCCAATCCCTGAAGAGCTGGTCAGGTGACAAGAACCTGTGGCTGAACCCCTTATCCGGACGAGATGCCCGGACGCCCGACAGACATTCCTAACTAGTGAATCATTGGCCAGAATATCTCGGGTGTCTCACTCGGATTGGCTGAGCTCCTTTTGGCAATGGGCCAATCCCTGAAGAGCTGGTCAGGTGACAAGAACCTGTGGCGAGACCTCTGGCTCCCTCTCTTCTCCTCCTCTGGATGACGCCCAGAACGCAGCTCTGGACCTTAAGCTACGGTGCCCCCCGTGAACAACAACACCTTCCCTCGCCACGATGGAGAATCATGATCGACTTTGTGAGCATTTATTTTAGTTATTATGAATAACTAAAACTAAAAAAAAAAAAAATAGTTTTTGATTTAGTTATTCCTATAACTAAAACGAATGGGTGAATAACTTTTTTAAAAAAATACTAAAATGAAAAACATTTTAGTTTTAGTCATTGAAGGACCAGCAGGTGCCTGGCATTGGCTCCACGCTGTCTGCCGTTGCTGCTAATTGGCCTCGCCAGGCTAAGCTACCGGGAGGCAGAGAGGATCCACCCAAGGGGGGGGAATTCCCATTAGCTCTTCCAACTGGAGCAACTTGTTGCCAAGTCAAACACCCTTGGAGTTACCCCGAGTGTTTCTGTCCCAGATAAGGGGCACGGGGCACTGGGGGGGCGGGGGGGAGTGTGCCATTGAGCAGCTTGTAAGCCAGTAACCTCACAAAGTCCATGTAACCCGGACAGCGCAAAACACCTACAGTGCTTGAAGTCCAGGTAGTGGCAGCAAGACTCTGGCTTTGGGGGTTTACCAGCAGGAGGGAAACCAATCAGATTCTCTCCTCTGCTTGGACCCTAGGGGTCAGAGCTTTGGTCCAGTACAGCAGGGTGGGTGACTCTAACCTCCGCAGAGGAGAGCAGGATCGGCACCCAGGGAGAGTTTTTCAGAAGGGGTAGAAGAGAGGGATGTGGGAACAGAACCGAGTTCGGAAATTCAGTTCGGTTCAGTTCGAAAATCGAGTTCAGTTTGAAAGTTCGGTTCGGTCGACAGAACTATTCCAGTTTGGTCGAATTCCGAACTTCCGAAGCGAGTTCGTACATTCAAAACCGGGTTTTTTGGCCTTCTGAACTGGTTTGGATTCGACCGAACAGTTCGGTCAAATTCAAGTTCGGTTCGAAAGTTCGGTTCGGTTCGGTCGACCAAACTATTCGAGTTCGGTCCAAATTCCAAACCTCTGAGCCGTGTTTGCATATCCCTAGAAGAGCTCCTCCAATGAGGCAGGGAAAGCTGTCTCTGAGAGGAATGTTTCCCTCCTATCCTGAGAGCAGCCGCCGCGGTTCCTTAGAGCTGGGAGCCATTGCCTTGCAAACCCAGGGTGCAGGACTCACCTGGTGGGCGGACAGTGAAGGGGTCACTGGGCGATGATTGGAGCTTTCTCCCTAATAGATCCGTCTCATAGGTACAGGCGTAAGAGCCAGAAGCATTTCGATCACAGGGATGGAGCTGGAGGATGCCCCCTGCTTGAGATGATGCAGCTTCCAGGATTACAATGTTCCCATCTTTCCAAAACTGGATGCGTGTAGCTCTGTGGCTTCCAGGGATTGAGCAGGTGAGGTTGACAGGAGAGCCCCAGGGGTCAGGGAGGGGGGCAGAAATGGATGGAGCAGGAGGGGGATCTGGTAGACGAATAAAATGAGAAAGGGAGACGTATAGAAGAGGCACCGGGGTCACAGCAGGAACAGGAAAGACATATTGAACAAATATGCTACAATGGAGAGGACAGAACAGCTTGCCATGAACCCTGGATTCTATCCCCAGCTCTGGGAGGGGAGTGGGGGCTAGTGGGTTAGATCAGGAGGGGACTGGGAGCCAGGACTCCTGGGTTCTCTGGGAGGGGAGGGGGGGCTAGTGGGTTAGAGAAGGGGAGCTGGGAGCCAGAACTCCTAGGTTCTCTGAAAGGGGAGGGGGGGCTAGTGGGTTAGAGCAGGGGGGGGCTGGGAGCCAAGACTCCTGGGT
>QEPC01009531.1:1008011-1034490 GCA_003113815.1 Sphenodon punctatus
CCCCCCCCCCCCCCGCCCCCCGCCATTCCATCTTCTGCATCAGGGCCTGTTCCAACCGAGTGATGCCTCTGATTTCAGTTGTATCCTTTTCAGGAATTGTGCGTGCGCAATAGTCCAAATACCAAATGACTAGAAATTTCACCAAAACAGGAATTCACGTTGAAATCCTGGTTTTCGATACCGTCTCGTTGAATCGAGACCCTCTTGGTACTCGACATTGTCTCAACCAACATTTCATTTCTCAATTTACCAACGTTTCACTTAAGGGGATTGCATTTACCACCTCTCCGTTTACCACTTTGCCGTCCATTTCAAACCCTGAGAGGGGATACCGTCACAAGACCGCATTTCTTGCACTCCATTTCCCCTTGTACTTCCTTGTCACTCATTGACTGGGACGCAGATTCCTTTACTAATCTGCAATCCAGTTGCTGATTGGTCAAAGCAAAGGGAACAACATAGAACAGCAATTCTGATTGGAGGCACCGGAGTGGTGGTTGAGGAGCACTGGGGGGGAAGTTAAGGAGTAGGCTATTCGCACAGTGATTGGCTCAGAAATGCGGTACAATTAACAGACGGAAACTGCTGGAAGTAAAACAGCATCCTCAGCAATATGGTAAACAAACAGTAAATAAACAGTACACAGTAAATGGTAAGCGGAAAGTGGGTAAATCAGGACGGTATCTTGCAGTATGACGAGAATTGAGAAATTGCATCGGTATCGGGAAACGGTCAGGAAATCAATTCCAATTCCTGAAATGGAGACATTTCTTGTGAGCGGCAATTTAGCTACTCATTTCGCACCCCAGAAATGATATGACTGATATACTGAAATGACTAAAACAACCAAATCCCAAACCTGAAAATCCCAGATCGGATTAACTGAAATGGGTACCAGTGGGAGCACAAACATAAGTGCTTAATTTGTAAAACAATAATAATAATAACTGTGGGAGCCCATGCCTGCACCAGAAGTCACATATTCCACCCCAGAACTTGTCTGACAGGGAGCAGAAGTCCAGTTTCCAGTTAGCAACCCAACCACTGGACTAACTTGCCTCTCTATATCTGAATGTAAAACAGGCATTCTTGTGATTTAATCGGAATGATGACCAGTACAGGGGGTAGGGCAGGGAAGTCATGAATAAAAGGCAAATCAACCATCCAGCTTTTATGCCTGGATTTCTTTATCAATCCTGACATTGTCAACATCAGTCTTTTCCTTTTCTGTCATAATTCATCTTTTTGGATGCCCCCCCCCCCCCTTTCTGGGTGTGCAGGAGGGTGATAGATGTGTGTGGGCATCATGGAAACGATGCAGTGGTGGTGGTGGGGGATGGGTGTTCGCTGTGTGTTTGTCCGTGTGAACAGCATGGGTGGGGGTGCATGCGCGCTCCCGGTGCACACCCACCTCCACCCAACTACACCCATCCGGAGCCATCTGGCAAACTGAAAGAGGCTCCGTGGGTGGAGATGGATGGAGGTGGGTTGAGGTGGGGGGGTGTCTGTGGGAACATGTGCACACCCACCTCCATCCACCGCAGCAGCACACCCATTCCCCCAATCACCACTGCCCATGTAAAAAGGGCCTTTGTTGCCGTCCTCCAATTCCTTTCAAGTTTGTCAACCTTCTTCTTGAAACGAAGAGTCCCAAACTGACCGTGCTATTTCCGAGAGAGGCCCAATCAGTGCTAAGCACAGTGAGGCTAGAGCTCCCTACATCTTGGATTGGGGTGTGCATGTCGTTTTCATTATATCAATAACGGAAAGAAAATGTGTCATTTTCATTATTGTTGTTGCAATAACGAAAACAACAAAAAAATAACAACAAAGTCAATAATGATAACGAAAATCGTTATAGATTTTGTTATTGCCTAGCAACCTGGCAGGTGTTTTTTGGAGGGAAATGTGGCAAGGGGAGGAGGAGGGAACAGACATCTCGGAGCTAGAAACAGTGTTGAAACCTTGAACTGGGTCTGTGATGGGAGGGGAAGGACCTGATGGATGTAATCGCTGGCCAATGAGCAGCGCAAGCAGGTACCGGGCAGTTGAATGGAACCCTGTGATTGCTCAATGCCGCCTGCCTCCCAGAACCAATCAGGGGAGCTCTGGGGGAGGGCACTGCAACCTTTTATACTGCAGGGCTGGGCTGCTTGACTCTGGTTCTGTGTTAGCTATTGCTCTGTCACGGTGCATTTGTTGAATCTGCTTGTGCTTGCACTAAAAATCCTTCCATATATATCCCTACCACCTTACCTTTCCAATCCTTATTCCTTGGGTACACATATAGAGAGAGATAAAGGTAGTATCGTTTATAGATAGATTAGATGATAGATATAGAATGGGGGGCTCTGAAATAACGGGGGCTCGTTATGTTCTATGGGACTGCGGGGGGCTCTGAAATAACGGGGGCTCGTTATGTTCTATGGGACTGCGGGGGGCTCTGAAATAACGGGGGCTCGTTATGTTCTATGGGACTGTGGCTGTCTCTTATACACATCTAGATGTGTATAAGAGACAGCCCCTGCACACAGAGAGAGAGAGAGAGAGAGATTAGATGATAGATATAGAATAGAGATAGATTAGAGATAGTGGATATTGGATAATAGACCTTTGAGTTTTCCTTTTCCCTTCCCTGTCTGTCTCCCCCTGTCCATATATTATATAGATATAGATATTTGTTGTATATATATCTCCCCCTGTCCATATATTATATAGATATAGATATTCGTTGTATATAGAGAGATTCGATATTTAGATACTAGGCTGTTTTATTATATATATATATACACATATACATATACATATACACACACACACACACACACAGAGGTTAGGTTTAGCTTAGATTATGTGTGTGTGTACATACACACATCACAACACTGACTCGTGTCCAATTTAAGCACTGAAAATGCTATGCAAAAATGATAAGTATTTAATAATGGCAAAGGGTGCTTTATCTGGTTCACCCTCACAACAACCTTGTGAAGCCATTATTATTATTGTACAGAAAATAGGGTTTGCCATGTTCGTCCCAAATATTGGCAATATAGACAACGTAGTAGAGTGATCTCTATAATTGGACCGACTCCAGTGGGTGGAAACGTGCAAGCTTTTGGATTTCACAGGCCGGTCTGGGGTTATACAAACAAAGGGCCCTGTGAGGTCCGAAAGCTTGAATACCTCTGCCAACTGGAGCTGGTCCAATTATTATTATTCCCATTTTACAGATGAGGAACTGAGGCTGAAAGAGAGTGACTTGCTGAAGTGAGTTCATGGCTAAGATGAATTTCAACCCTGGCCTCTCGGGTCTAAGGCCAACATCTTAGCCGCTAGCATACCCTCCCCCCTTCAGCCTTTCTCCTTTCAAGCTCAGCCTCTTTCCCTCAATACTCACCCCTTCTTCTTATCTTCCCCTCCTTTCCAGTTCTCGGGGTCCCCGAGGTTGAGCAGAGAGCATTAATAGGTGAACGAGGCAGACACAGAAGGAGGAGGAGAACAGGTAAAGTTCACTTACCCAGGATAAGGAGAGGGGCCTTCAGCTCCATGCCGGTTGATGAAGTGGTGATGACAGCCTCTGTTGCAGACAGCAGCCCAATCCTCCCCTCGCACCGCCACCAGAGGAAGGAACCCTCCACGCTTCTGTCTGCCTGCAGGTTCCTTTTTGAGACTGACCACAGGCTGCTTTAGAGACTCCCAGCATGCCTTGCAGCGCACAGCCGGTTACAGAATTCTACAGACAGATTAAACAAACTCTGTGTGATTGTTGCGAGGAATATCATGGGTAATTAATGACAGGGCTGCCAAACTCATATGCTCCAAAATCATGAATCGGGATGCTAAAAATCAAAGGTTTGGCTTTAAAATCATGAGATTGTGTTTTTTAAAAAAATTAACTATATATTGGATTATTTGATGTGCATGTTGTTTTCCCAGCCTGGAGGCTGTAGAACTGGGAAAGGTGTAAAAGAGGGTAGTGAAGATGATCAGACAAGGAGCATCAGAGGGGGTGGGAGGTGGGAGAATGTAATTGATCTATGAGCTCCCAATCTGGATCAGCTTCCACAAGAGGAGAGAATTGATAGGTTCGGACTTTTCAGCTTGGAGAAAAGGCAACTGAGGGTGGTGGAGAGTATAGAAGTTTATAAAATCATGTTGTGGTGCAGAACAAGTATGGCGAGATCTATTCTTTATTTACTACCCTCTCTGAAAATGCAAGAACTAAATGCTGCCTGATTAAATTAATCAGCAGCAGGTTCCCAAAAAATAGAAGGAAGCCATTTTTTCACACGACGTACAATGAACCTGTGGAACCCATTGCCAGGTGACATTGTAACAGCCAATAACGTCACTGGGCTCAAAAAGGAACGGAGACGTTCTTAGAGGGTAGTTCTATAAAATAGCTCCCCGGGGATGACATGTGTGAGTGTCGGGGGCTGGGAGCGAACAGCTGGGAATGAATCACTCCATTATGACCTGTGGAGCCATTCTCTGAAGAAACTGAAGCTGCTGTTGTCAGAGACAGGATGCTGGGCTGGATGGACCATTGATCTGACCCAGCATCGCAGCGCTTGGGTTCTAGGCTCGGGATGGGGAACATCCAGCCTGGGGCTTGTTTTGATGAATCACCTTTTCCCAGGTCCTGGATCCATTTGGCCCCTGGATCCCACTCCCAAGCGCTGAAAAACTGAGCTCAAGGTACCGCGATGCACAGAGACGAGGGGATAAACCCAAGGATAGCGGATGGATCCATGATCTGGACCTCGCTCTTCCTGAGCCCTTCCCTTAACTACCCCTTGCCCCGGTGTACGTGTGGCCCTTGGCTCTTGTACAGTGTTCAAAGTGGGACCTGGAGGGAGGAGGGAAAGTTCCACCCCGCTTCCAGGCTCATGTAGAAATCCTGTTTTCAAACCTCTCTCTGGGTGTTAACAGACATCATGCTGGCCTGGTTCAGCCTGCTTTGGCCCACCTGGGCCATTGTGATGCTTGAATGTTTGTTCCGGGTCTGCCAGATGTGGGCCTGTAAGAAACCCCACCCAGGGTGGCAGCCAGACCGGAAATGTGGACCCGGAACAAAGCAGGCCCCCAATCCGCACCCAGCCGCCCAGCTGGGCAAGAACAGGAGGAACTGATCGGGAATGTTCGTTCCCGGCCCCGGCTCCTCCCGGCGTGGGGGGGTTGCTGTGGCGGAAGGGGGGTGATGCTAGGAGCATGGGGGCGTGGCCAAGTGGCCACGTTACTCCCCGCCCCCTCCATCCAGGCGGGTCAAGCTGAGGGGATGTTTATTCCCACAGCTGGAGCGCACCCAGCCAGGGGAATCCCTCCCCGGGTGGGGAAAATAGCCGGCCTGTCACATTTGTAAGTACCCTCTGAAAGAATAGAAAGGTACCTTTTTTAAAACAGCAAAAACTGAGATTTTCGAAACCCTTGCAACTTGTGTCCTGAAATCACAAGGGTCATAATTAAGATTCCCAAGAGCTCGCCACCCTGGAATCGCTCTCGTTGTGGCAAGAGACGGCGGAACTGAACCAGAATGTTGAGCAATCCAATACTCCTGGATAGAGGCTTTTAGACGGGCCTTTAATTTTCGCGGCGTTCCAAGCCCACATTCAGAAACCTTTGGAACGTGGATTTGTCAAACGTCGGTATTATTACCTTTACCGAGTTGCTGTTCGACCATTTTACCAATCGGTAAAAGAGTAAATCAGTAAAAGAGTAAATCGGTATGAGCGTTGGGATGGAAAGTCAAGCAATCGGATGAAACACAGTAAATCGATACGTTAGGTCGCCCGTCAGGCATGAATTGAGTACTGATTAGTACTCCGGGTCGGGCTGAGCACCGTCATTTGACAGGTCGGTATGTCCATTTTTATGGGCACGCGTGTCAGCTCTCCGTGGTAGCCATTTACAATATCTAAAGAGCTGCCACTAAGAAGAGGTCAAGGAATTGTATTCTTTTGCCTCAGAGAGCAGAACTAGAAAA
The DNA here is from genome assembly GCA_003113815.1 of Sphenodon punctatus. Lineage (NCBI taxonomy): Eukaryota > Metazoa > Chordata > Lepidosauria > Sphenodontia > Sphenodontidae > Sphenodon > Sphenodon punctatus. The sequence continues at coordinate 1,013,995 of QEPC01009531.1, forward strand.
AAAAGGCTCAAATTACAAGCAAATCCCCTGCTGCTGCCAGAATCAGAGCCCTCATTTACACTGCTGCCAAGATTGGGCCCCTCTGCTGCCGCCGCCGCCGCCGCCACCATCCACCGTTCCTGGTCCTGGATTGATTTTATTTTTTTAAGGTGGGTCCTAGATTTTTTTATTTTTTTTTTAAATGTCAGTGTCTTGACCACAAAAAACATTGAGACCCACTGCACTAAAGGGTGCATTCATTCACACAGAAGGAATGAGTGGCAGCAGCATACATTCTGAACACTGTGTGAATCCTTTATAGGGATATAAGGAGATGCCTAACTGAGTCAGACCAATGGTCCATCTTAGTCCAGTATTGTCACAACAGCAGGGTTTCAAATCCAGCTCTCCAACGGAAGCCTCATCCAAACATACTACCCGAGACCCTCCAGGATCGCTGGCAGCAGCCTCACCCAGGCATGCTGCTACTGGAGACCCTCCAGGATGCATGGCAGAGGCCTCACCCAGACATGCTACCTGAGACCCTCCAGGATCCCCAGCAGAGGCCTCACCCAGGTGTGTTACCTGAGACCCTCCAGAGGCCTCACCCAGGCACGCTACCAGAGATCCTGAATCGGAGATGCCAGGGATTGAACTTGGGACCTTATACACGCAAAGCGCGTGCACCACCACCACCTGAGCCACAGCCCACCCCTGATGCAGCTTGAATGTTCCCCTTGTTGTCTGCCACCTGATGCCAGGGATGCGTCTTAGAAATGAAGGGGAATCAGCAGCCTTGTGCAAATGCATCTCTGCAGGATTTGAACAGATCAATGTGTTCACATTGTGAATTTGCAAACTCCCCCCCCCCCCCCCCCCCCCGCAGCTCTGCACTGTCACATTGGGACATCACTGATATCCCCACTGCAGGGACAGCACCCACTATTGAACCTCCCGCCGCCGCTGTCCTTTCCTGATCTCTGCAGCGTCTACACTGTTTAAAGACATCCTCATAAAGGTTGCAAACTCCTAATTCTGTCCCCTGTGGTCAGTGCTCTCTGATGGCTGCAGCATTGCTCGGGGGCGGAAGGAGGGGATCCTATTTTGAGCCATTTGCTGAGCGGCTGAGAAATGTCAGAGGCTGGAAATAAAACAGTGACACATCAGCGGCTTCATCCATTGTGAAAGAAACTGGTGGGGGGTCTGAGTTGCAGTTCCTTCCTAGCCTGTACCCCGAGAGGAACCGCTTGGGTCCACATATTGCAGAGATGCTGTTAAACAGAGGTGGGGGAACCTTTGCCTTCCTGGGGGCCACTTTGAAAATTAATGCAAGCTCCAAGGGCCACAGAGAAGTTGGGGACGGGGGCGCTGCGGGAGAATGGGATCCAGATCATGGATCTCAGCCATGGCTCTGTCCCCTCTCCTTGTGTGCGTGCCCTCGTCTCTGCTTCCTTCCCGAGAGCTCAGTCTTTCAGTGCTTGAGGAGAGAAAAACTGGATTCTAAGGCGAGATCGAAGAACTGGAAAGAGGCCACTAAAAAAATAGCCATGGGCTACATTTGGCCCCTGTCAGAGCCTGGCCTTGAACCACTGACCCTGGGGGATGGGGACATTGCAGTAGCAGCTTGCGCCACAGGATGCTTTGGTTCCCTTGAGCCTTCCCCCTCCTCCTTATGTTTCCTTCCACAGGTCTGCTGGTTGTGTGTGCCCCGCCCCTGTTATTATTATTATTATTATTAACAAACATTTATATAGCGCCAGCAGTGTACCTGGCACTTTACAAAGTAATCAAATAGACAAGGGGTCTAACATTCATGAAGATGCGAGGTCTCAGGTGCACGTACTTGGCTTGGTTACGATGAGAATGACAGCAGGCAGGTTCATGTTGCAACCCTGCTCACCTGTCAGCCATTTCCAGTGCCTGCCTCCTGACTTCCTAATTGGCCACCAGGAAGTATTTAAGGCCTTCTGGTGGGGCTAGGGAGCTGGCAGAGCAACTGCTTCTCCTGAGGGTTGGGTTGTATGTGTTCCTTGTAGTGGGTGCAGCACTGCTTTGCCTTTTGCCCTATCGCTGTGTTGTTGTCGTCCTCCTCTGTGTGCGAGCCGTGTGTGAGTGGCTCTCCCTGTCCCTTGGTGCTGCTGAGACTCTTGCTCCCTTTGTGTGGTGAGGCCTTGTGGCCTTACCCCCCTTCATCCCCCTCCTGTGTGCTCCCCCTCTGAGGGGCTTGTTGTGGGTCTCCCATTCCAGCTCCCCCTCTGAGGGGCTTGTTGTGGGTCCCCCATTCCAGCNCGCTGTGTTGTTGTCGTCCTCCTCTGTGTGCGAGCCGTGTGTGAGTGGCTCTCCCTGTCCCTTGGTGCTGCTGAGACTCTTGCTCCCTTTGTGTGGTGAGGCCTTGTGGCCTTACCCCCCTTCATCCCCCTCCTGTGTGCTCCCCCTCTGAGGGGCTTGTTGTGGGTCTCCCATTCCAGCTCCCCCTCTGAGGGGCTTGTTGTGGGTCCCCCATTCCAGCTCCCCCTCTGAGGGGCTTGCTGTGGGTCCCCCTTTCCAGCTCCCCCCTGAGGGTCCTGTTGCTGGTTCCCTCTCGTGGCTACTTCCCCTAGTATCCTGCGGCTGACCTCCCTTTAGTTCCCCTGCCTCTGTTTATTCCCTTCCAGTTCCTCTGGTTATCCCCTTCCAGCTTCCCTGCCGCTGTTGATTCCCTTCCAGATCCCGTTACCCCATGTTCCCAGGTCTGTGAACCCAGATGAGGAGCCATACACCCTCTTAGGCCAGCTTGCGTGGCATCCCTGCTGAGCGTGCAGTCTCCCTGATACCGGAGACCAACTGAGGGGTTTCCTTGTGGCCTCGGTGGAACATTCCCTGCTCCCTCCAACCCCTACCCATTGACCTGCTGCCCTTCTCCTTCCCACCTTCCCCCTGGCTCCTTGCCCTGGAGCCTGACAGCCCCCGGGACGGAGGTTCTCCTCTCTCTGTGTAAAAGATCTCCCTTACGGGTCATTCACAAAATGTTCTTATAGTGTGGTTAGTGGCATCAACACACATTCTGGGTGCTGTGTTGAATCTGCATCACTCTCTGTGCTCTTTGGTCTTTGCCACTTGATGCAAAGGATTCCCACACACAAGACTGCTAACCATTTCTGTAGCACTGCTAGGCCTACACAACGCTTTACAGTCACAGATTTTGAAGGCATATCTCTGCCCAGCAGGCTTACAATTTAAGATGGACATGGGTGAGGGGAACACAGGGATATAGACACACATATTCCCATTTTACAGATGGGGAACTGAGGGTGATTTCAGATGTGAAATCAACCCGCGCCGGGATCCATTTCAGATCCCACTGGGGATCAGGGAGGGGGCGGGGCTGCGCAGCGCAATGTGCAGCCGCACAGCCCCGTGCTCCCCTGGCCGGCCGCCCTCCGGGAGACGGGCAGGTGCAGCAGCCAATCCGGCCACTGCACCTGATCTCGCATCGCGGTCTGGGCCACGATCCGGCCAACGGAAGGTAACAGACGTTACTTTCTGCCGCTTCTGCATCGTGGCCACCGTGACCACACTTGGGGTCTGATCGCAACATGCTTTTGGACCTCTGGGAGGCCGGAAAGTGTGGTCAAAGAGATTCCCACCGGAGGTTCACTGGGGTGAGCATCTGGCAGGAATCTCTTTGGATGCTGTCAGACTTTACGCCACCGCAGCCACCGCGGGGGGTTCACTGGGGTTGACCATGGTATCGTAATGTCTGAAATTACCCTGAGGCTGAGACTTTCCCCAAGGGCACCCAGTGGGTTTATGTCTTGGGGGGGAGGGGGAGAGATTTGAACCCTGCCTTCCCATTGCAAATACAGCACTTTCTTTACTACACCACACTGACTTGCTTTCGCTTAGGTTGCTTGCAGTGACATGTTTATGGGGATGAGTCGCTAGGGAACGGTCCTTCTTCCTTGCAGGTTTGCCATTTGTCTCTTAAGCTACCTCTTCCATTGGGCTTTTCCTAGCTCCCTATCCCTGTAAACGTGTCATTGGGAGCAATCCCAAACCCCAACACATGGGGCTTAGCCGTGCATGTACCCGCATAGCTTGTGTGCAGGCCATAGTCCCGCCAGTGCGGGTCCGCGTGAGGTGCACACACACCTCTTTGCGCAGAGTGCAGGGTTTAAGATCCCCCTCCGTTGACTTGTCTCCTTTTCCATCCTTTACTCAGAGTCCCTAGTCTCATCCCTGTAACTAAGCTAAGCACGTGATGCAAGTTGAACTGTGATGTCTCGGCTTCAGGAATGTCTTCCCCGTATCTTCTTATTGTGCTTCTCCTCGTTCCCTTTTCTCCTTTTGACTTTCTCTTGTCTTTCCTAGATTGTGTGCTCCTCTGGGCAGGGACCTGTCTCTTTATGTATTTATTGTACAGCACCAGGTATGTTGCTGGTGCTATATCAATCATTATTTATCAATTCATAATCTGTGATTACCCCTTGTCCTATAGCAATGCGTTCACACAGCTGATGATTCCTAGGGATGTAACTAAGTTTAACAACCTAGGTGATTTGTGGGAGGACATGGGAGGGGGATGTGCCCCCCCAGATTTTCAGAAGCCCTACAGAACCCCTGCCCAGTCCTCCGACGATGCCGGAGACAAAGCTGCAACACAAAGAGCCACTTGGTTTGGTTTGACAAGAGGAGCTGCCTCCCCTGCTCCTGTAGCCCCAGTCCCCCTTGCTTCTCCTGGGGTTGCTCTGGAAGAGAAGGGGTGATGGGGTATGTGTGTGTCAAGGCCCACCTGAGCGGGGGGACGGAGCTTGGAACTTGCTGGGATGCAAAGGAGGGAGTAGCAGGGCAGAAGGCTGGGGAGCACGTGGGTCCCTTAAGGGGCAAGCTAGTTGATGCTGACTTGATGTAGCACCAGCTGGAGAGGTGCTGGCAGTGGCAGCAGTAGGACTATGACTGGGACACTTCAGCTGGGATAATGGGGCTCATGAGGGGCCAGCTGAGCAACTCGTGAGCTACGTCTGGGGGAAAGAGGCAGCAGAAGACAGGAGTGGGAAGTCTCCCAAAGGCTTCAGAGGCAAGAGCCGGGGTGGGGGCGGGGGTGTCTGCCTGTGATCTGGCTCCAGGAGGAATTGGGCCTGGCCAACAGAGTCGCCCTGGAGCAGCAGGGGCTTGGAAAGAAGCTGGGGTGGAGGCAGGAGCCAGGGGTCTGCCTAGTCTACGCCCTTCCCAGGGGGCTGCAGGGAGAGATCCTGAAGTCCCAGAAGGCTCAGCTAGCATGCAATGGGGACTGCCTGGAGGAGGGGGGGGGGTGTCACTATGTTGTGGGGCCCAGAGAAACCAAGAGGGTCTGATGTTGTTCAAAAAATTCGGTCTGAAGATTAGGCCCATTTCAGCCCTGGAATTGCTAAAAGACAGGTCAGGGTTTTTTGCCACAATTTCTGTGCTGAAAGAGGTTTATTAAAAGTGTTCTTTGGTTTATCTTCTTTACATACTTGTTGGCCATACACCCAGAACATGCTTTGTTGGTTTCTATGTTAAATACTGTCAATGCTTTAAAACTATTTACTTTTAATATATATAGCAGGTTCTTTGACCCCAAGCAGTGGGTGCCTTGTTTGGTGGGCACTAGCCATAGCCTTTAAAACAGGTGACATATTTTAGCCATCTTGTTTGCTGTATTTGCTGAAAGCAACCTGGATTAACTGGGCTACCCAGGAAGTGGCCAGCTGAGAGAGAGAGATTTCTTATAGGGTCTACTCAGGTCTGAGATTTACTTTCCCATCCTAACTATGGATAAAATCCATCATCGATTTAAAGTGTTCATATTTCAGAATAGGCCATGGAATCCAGTTTTCTTTCTGCTCTTTTCCTTTCTTACGGCCTATGGCACGCTGTACAATTAGCAGTAAACACTTTGGCCTTTCACTGAATATTATCTTGTTTTGGTTACGTTGAAAGTGCAGAAATTAGCAGTAGAAATGTCCTTGCTCCAACTATCTTGTTTTGACTTCATGCAGTAAGGTAGGGGTGGTACCGCGGGCCCAATACCGGCTACCGGATTTACCGGTTACCGGTTTCCCGAAAACCGGATTCCCGGTTTAAATCCGGTATACCGGTACCGGATTTATTGCATTGGTTTCAATGGGGCGCTGTGTCCCCATTGAAACCAATGAAATAAATTAAAATAAATTCCCTCCCCCTCCCAGGCTGCGCGGGTGGAAGGGGGGACACCCCCCACCCACCCTGCCCAGCCTGGCTTTTTGTTTAACAAAAGAGTAAGCGACCCCCGAGGCGAGGCGAGGCCCCCCCCCAGCACCAGCGGCCGCGGCGTCCCCGCAGCCGCCGGTAAGTATGACCCTGACCCGATCCCTGGGGGGGGTGTTTAACACCCCCCCCTCCAGGGATCACCCCTACTAAAGGCTCAGTGCGCCGCTTCACTTACCTTTGGGAGCTCCGGCGGCGGCGGGCGGTCCGGCGGCCTCAGCGCCGGCTGTGGCTGCCGGCGTCAGGACGCTGTAGGCCTTCCGGTGAACTTCCGGGTTTCACCGGAAGGCCTAGAACGTCCTGACGCCGGCAGCCACAGCCGGCGCTGAGGCCGCCGGACCGCCCGCCGCCGCCGGAGCTCCCAAAGGTAAGTGAAGCGGCGCACTGAGCCTTTAGTAGGGGTGATCCCTGGGGGGGGTGGGGGTGTTAAACACCCCCCCCCACGGATCGGGTCAGGGTCATACTTACCGGCGGCTGCGGGGACGCCGCGGCCGCTGGTGCTGGGGGGGGGGCTCGCCTCGCCTCGGGGTCGCTCTTACTCTTTTTTTAAACAAAAAGCCAGGCTGGGCAGGGTGGGTGGGGGGTGTCCCCCCTTCCACCCGCGCAGCCTGGACTCGGGGAGGGTTTTTTTTAAAAAAACTTTTTGGCTGGGGCTTTAAATTTTTTTACATTGCAGCCATTTTTAAATGGCTGCAATGTAAAAAAAACCGGTACCCAGAAATCCGGTACCGGGTCCGGATTACCGGGCCGAATCCGATAATGCCGGTACGCCCGATACCGGCATTATCGGATACCGGATTCTACCGGTTTCCCACCCCTAGTAAGCATGGCTGGAAGAAATTAGAAGATAATTATGGTATCACAATTAGGTCCTCTAGTGGTATTTCACAGTATAGACACTGGCTTCTAATATGGCTCTGTTAACCTGTTTGGATATTATATGTATTTATGATTCATTATTGATTACTTGCTGGTTAATAACTTACTTGCCATTGGATCCAAATTTGTTGTTTTGGTTGGAATCTGCTTGCTTCTTTATTTTATGTTGGTTTCTTTATATCTCTTCAGCATAGACTTTTTGAGATCTGTTCCTCACCCATTGAAATTGTCTTTTATTAATATACTTGTATTTATTCACATTTTAAGCAATAGCAGTCTTTAAGTTAGGGTCTGTTTTATTGAGGAGACAAGATTTAATTTGGCCTAAAAAGCAGTTTGCTTTTTAGTCTGTTCTGTAGCTAAGTAGACTTTTAGAATAATTGGCACAAAGGCATTTGAAGAGACACTGATAACATATTTGTTTCTGGGACCCAAGGTCTTTTTGTAAGTTTGGGTCAAAATAGTTTCTCATAACATTGGGTAATTCCAGATGTTACGCGATCACTGTCAACCACGGACAATCCCCTGTGGTGGCGGATGGTCACATAACGTGTGTTTGCTCGCCGCCAGATGTTCACTATGGTGAACCACCGGCGGTGAGCAAATCAGCCACGTTTTCGAGGATGGTCCGGGCACCATCTCTGAAAGCATGGTTAATTGAACCACAACCCGGAATCGGTGGCCGGTAACGTTTGTTACTGTTGCTGATTCCAGGCCATGGTTCAGACCCCGGGACAGAATCGGGTGCAGCGGCCAGACTGGCCACTGCGCCCGCCCATCTCCTGGAGGGCAGGCAGCCTGGGGAGCGTGGGGGGTGGGGTTGTGCAGCCGCACGTTGCGCCGCACAGCCCTGCCCCCTCCCCAGATTCCCCGCCAGAATCAGCGACTTGTCTGTTGACGGGCTGTTTTGATTCCGGCAGGGAATGAAAAGGTGATTCTGTGATGGGGCCAATAGGTGCCCCTTCATGTCTGAAATCACCCATTAAAGGAGTTGAAAACATGTTTTCAACTAATAATGAAGTAGCAATATTGATAATAGAGAAACACTGCCACCCCGCAGAAAAGGTGTTTTATTGTTTCAGTCATATATCAAATACTGAAATATGTTTAATTTTTAAGCTAAATAAGGGTTCTAAAGGATGTCAACTGGAGTAATATTAATCAAAAAATTTCACAATGTAAATTCCAAATTGTTTTAAGGTATTTTAATGAAAGAATTCTGTATAGATTAGGGACAGTTCTGGAAATATAGGGGAGAAATTAGAGACTAAAGACATTAAGAATAATGCATTTAATTAGAGAATTTAAAGTTTATTTCAACATAAAGTTTGGCTTCAAAATTATACCTAAATACACCATTCAGATGAATAAATAATTGTTCCTTTGAACTGTGTCTTAATGAAAAACTCAATGTCTTATAAATCAGTGTTGCTCAAGAAATTTCTTTCTAAAGAAGGTAGAACTGAGGTAGATCTAGCCTCTGTTCTTCAACAACTTCCTGAAAATAATCCCTATATGAAACTATGTAGAATTATTGAATTTAATAAAAATTCAGTGAAGCTAATAGACTCCATTGGGTTTCATAGAACTCTATTTTGCTAATAGACTCTATTGAAGTGGAACAAAGATCAGGACCGGTAAAAGGTCACCATGGTCTTGGTTCATAGAAGTAAGGAGGGGTGAAGTCAAAGTAACCATGAAGAAGATACGGCTGTGGAGACATGGAAACCAAAAACATCTTTCTTTAGCATCATCACTTGGCAAGAAGCAAACTTCATGTGGATTGGTGGTACCCATGACCTGCTTGTCTACGATTGGAGGAACACCTGGCAGCCATATTGCAAGGCTCTCAGAAATCCTATAAGACTGGCAGCATATTGTTGACATTAGAGGAAGATCTTGCGTGCTATGGAAACTTGCTCAAAGGTAAAGGCCTGTCTAGGCCTGAAGGGACTTAGTTTTTTCTTTGCTTGAATTCTTTACTTTTATTTCTTTTTCCTAAGCCATTTATTTTCCATTTTTAAAGTTATTTTTAAACTTCTTAAGCTTTTACTTTTCTCTTTTGCTCTAGCAAAGACATTTTATTTTATTTTTACATTTTATTTTTATTTAAATTTTTTAAATTTCATTCTCATTTTTCACTCTTTTCAAGCCATTTTTGTTTTAATTCCTATTTTTGGATAAAGACATTACAGAAAATCTGAATTTGCTTCGGTCTTCACTGGAGAGGATGTTGGGGAGATACCCATACTGGACTGAATCTTTGTAGTGAAGAATCGGAAGAACTGTGTGACTCTTATTCAAATTCTGGAGCAAACTGACAAACTAAATAGTAGCAAATCACCAGAACCAGATGGTATTAATCCCAGAGTTCGGAAGGAACTCAGATACGAAGTTGCAGATCTACTACTGATTTGTAACCTATAGCTAAAATCTGCCACTGTACCTGAGGACTGGAGGGTGGCAAATGTAACACCAGTATTTTAAAAGGACTCCAGAGGTGATCCTGGAAACTACAGACCGGTGAGCCTGATGTCAGTGCTGGGCAACCTGGTGGGAACGGTGGTTTCGACAGGATGCTGGGCCTGATGGACTATTGGTCTGTCCCCGTAGGGTGCTACTTGGATTACCATCCCAAGTCCTCGAGGGTAGACGCAATGGGATCCCTTATGAAAGCAGGCGCCAATCTTGTAAATTAGGGCAGGTTGAGGCTCTCCTCCACATTCTTTGCTGGATTGCCCCTAGATTTTATTTTACTCAACAGCGCTTGGTATTTTTTACTACGACTAAACCCCTGATATTATTTGTAATTTGACTAAAATGGCCTGGGATATTTGTAAGCGCTGATCTAAATTAGAATCACTTTTTAGAGTAAGTAGGCTTATTTGACGTTTATGATATTATGTTGTATATGCATTCTTTTATGTGTCTCTTTTTGAGTCTTACTTTGGGCCAAGGCGTTTTCCAGTGCCGACAATAAACTATTATTATTAATTATTATTATTATTATTATTATATGCTTTTTATTTTCAATTATATGAAGGGGTCTATCTTTTCCTGCATGGTGGTCTGAAGCGTATCTACTTGTTTAAGGGTTGACCCTACATACAAATGCAAAGCTAGATATAGGCCTCACTTTTTTTTAGCTTCAATTCAAAAAATGGGAGTAAATGGGGACTCACCTCTTTGAATTTCCACTTTTATATTGGCAGAGGGTTCAAGCATTTCATCCATTCCTGCAGAAGGGTGGTCAGCTCTTTCTTCATGCTGCCTAGTGTAGTTTTCTACTCAAAATTCTTGAAAGTTCTCAATTTGTAGAGCTTCTCTTTCCATTGCTCTCCATTGGGGTCCTTCCCTGTCCTGGTACCAACATTTGATCCCTCTGAGGGCTGATGCTGAATGGTATAATTCAATATCAGGGAGCTTGAGGCCCCCAGTTTCTCCCCCCCCCCCCAGTATAATGTGACTCATTCTTGGATGCTGCTTCCCCCAAATAACTAGGTTAAAACTTCAAATTGAGTAGCTTTGGGGTAGAACGTTTGATGTCCAACAGAAATAGAAGTGCATCATCAGCCTAGAGGATAATTTCTTGTTTTCTATATCCACTTCATATTCCTTTGATTTCCTTCTCCTGACTGTTTGCTGCTGCCCCATGGCCCCACCCCTAATTTGAATACATTGTGTGTATGTAAAAATCTCACCTAAATTTTGTTCCATTTCAATCTGACTGTCAAAGAATCCACACATCAGAGAATACACCGGGAAGGGGCATCAGGGCTACTCCAAGGTTGTTCAAATAAATGTTCAGTAACAATAAAATGCAATTACATTTCTTTATTAAATAAAAACTAAGTTTATTTTAACATACACAAGTCCTGTTTACCACAGAGGTTCAGTTGTGAGCCTAGTTCTGAGTTGAGAGCGGCAACCTATGAGAGGGGCCGCCGCAGTAAAGGTGTTTATGGGCTGTGGGAGGAGGGCTGCAGGAAAGGTCTCGGAGGGCCGCATGTGTCCCCCAGGCTGCACTTTGGTCACCCCTGCATTAATGAAGCTGTTTCCCCCATGCTTTTAGATCTGCAGACACATCTATGGTTTTTGAAGTGTCCAGTTTTCTTGCCCGCTCATTTTCAATAGACAGCAGAGGCAGGCCACTGAGTCTTGCCATTGCCCTGGCTCCGCCTACCGTTGCCCTGGCTCCACCCCTAGGTCTATCAGCCCGATGGCGGCAAAACTGCCGGCAGCAGGTTGAACCCAGCCACTGCCCCACCAGCCTCCAAAACCACCAGCCGCTACTGCTCTAGGCACTGCGGTAACCTATCAGCACGGAAACAGGAAGACACAATATAGCTGAGGTTTATTTGGTCAGACCACAATGTAGAAAAAAAGGTCAGCGCTCAGCAGATTGCTACAGTCCTCTTCCTCACTTCGTTGGACTGACGCTCGGACTTTCTATTAGCACAAGGGGTTCACTACATTCCCATTTCAAAATGGTGAATCATTCCACACTCCCGCAAGCCGGAGACTCCTCTCATAAACCAGTGACGCCCCCACTGAGCCAGCCCCATCTCCCAATCCCACACAGGGATGTCAATGACTCCCCTGTGAGCCAGAAACCACTGCCTCCCAAGCCAGACCCATGGCTCATCCCCCTCCCCAAACCAGCGACCTGCCCCCTGAGCCAAGTCCCATGGCTCATTTCCCCCCAAGTCAGTGACACCCCCTACATGCCCCATTTCCCTATCCCGTGCTCCGTTCCACCCTCCCCACACTAACAACCACCTCCCCACCAAGCCAGCTGTATTGTCCACCCTCCCCCAAACCTGTGCTCCCTTTTTACACTGGTAGCAGACTTAGCAACAGTTTTGACGGCATTTTCCTTTGCTCATAGGCCTGTCAAACTGGCAGAGCCTCATTGCACTTCTGTTACAAAAGAACACACATGCAGGGACCTGGGTTCACTGTGTTTCCCACATTGGCAACAAGGGGGAGAATGCAAGGAACACAGGTAAAGATGCAAATACAAATGTAAATATACCAAAACCACAATTACAATGAAACATTCTTGATCCCATGCACAACCCTTATTACTATTATTACTAAGTATTTCTATAGCACTAACTGGGTCTGTCTGAAGTGGATCCAGGCAGGTCTGGGAGCGGGCAGATGTGGGGGTCCACCCCCAGAGCAAGCTGCCCCCACATCCGTCTAAAACCATCCAGAGTGTGTGAGCATTTGGGGGAGCATGACAGCTGCACCCGAGTGTGCAAGTGTGTGTGACAGTGTGCAAGGAAGCGAGACAGCATGTGTCTTTGTGTGCAAATGTGAGAATGTGCAAGTGTGTGAATACAGAAGAAACCCTTCATGTGTGTAAGTGTGTGTGTGTGTGTACATGCGTGTGGGACCAGGAATATGTATGTGCATGACAGCAAGCGTGTGTGTGAGAACAAGAGACTGTGTACACAAGTGTGCAAAAACCTGAGTGTGCAAGTGAACAAGGCCACATGCATGTGTGCAAGTATACAAATGTGCAAGTGTGTGTGTGCATGGACAAAAGCATTTAAAAGCATGAGTGTGCAAGAGTGTGTTGGTGTGTGAGGATGTGTGTAAGAGTGCAAGAGAGTATGCAAGATTATGTGCGAGTCTGAAATTGCTCAGTGGCTGTTAGCTGCCTTGCAGGCTGGAGGCTTTGTCTCCAGTGCTAGATGGAAATGCTGTTCTCTATGTTCCGGGGGTCGAGGTAGGTGTACGCCAGGGGCAGCGACTTGTTCCTCTCCTCGATTTCCTGGAAGATCTCAGCCAGGTGCTCCTGGAAGCCCACAATGAGCTGCTTTGGCACCTCTTCAACAAAGTGCTCATCTGGATAGCAGCCCAGGGGCCTCTGGAAGGAATTGGGAAGATCACTGAGCATCAGAGCCCATAAACACAGGGCCAGAGGTTGGGCGACAGGAGAGAAGGGTGGCCTTGGGGATTAAGCACTGGGCTAGGATTCAGGGGGCCAGGGTTCAGTCCTCTGCTCTGCCACAGACTCCCTGGGATACCTCTGGCAAGTTGCTGTATGGGCCTCAGTTACCCTGTCTGTAAAATGGGGAGAACACTCCTTCCTTTGACTATTTAGTCTCTTAGAGAAGGGGACCCATCTCTCACTGTGAGTCTGTGACACATGTGACACAATGGGGGCCCTGATCTCAGCCAGGGGTGTGTGTCCTGTGTACGGGCTGATATGATGGGAGGATGGGGGGTGCTGTGCAGTGCCCAGCATGACAGGGCAGGGGGATCTCAGTCAGGGGGGTGTATGCGGGGCCTGGCACAGGCTCAGCTGAGAAGGTAAATCATTGGCTTCTATACTAGGGATGAGGGCAGGGGGGCGAGGCAGGAAGGAGACTGTTCCCAAGACAAGAGCCACCCTCCCAGTGTTACCTTTTCTCCCGGCTCATTGCTTAGCTGCCACAGTGAGCTCAGGCCTTGGCAGGTGGTGTTGACCTCCGGGAGGGTCTCTAGGATGCTCTTCAAGGTCGCGGTGCCCTTGACCGTGGGCAGGGGTTTCCTCATGGAGGACGGGGTGTTGGGCATCCAAGCGCCAAAATCAAACTGTGGCCCAGGGAGACAAGGAGGTTAAATCCAACCTGAAGACCAGGAGGGCACAAGCTTCCCCTGCCACAAGACCAGGGTCATCGCTATCATTTACAGACCTGTCATGTCTCTTGCATTGAGCTGGAAAATAACGTATTTACATGGCTTCTCCCACTGAGAGAGCAACTGTAAATGCCATGCAGGATCCTGAAAATAAAGTACCCTGCCCTAGGTCTGTCAGAGGTGCTAATGGGCTCCTGGCTGACTGAGAGCTCCAAGCAGCAGCAAGCCGTAAAAGTAGCTGCTAACCCATGGCTGGGGTCTTTTTTGTACTTCCTGACCTGCCTAAAAGAAAGATTGTCATAATCAACAGCAGCAGCAGCAACAACTGACCATTCTGAGCTAAGAATCTAGGATCTGCTCCTTCAGTTTTGTTTAAGATGCTGAAAGAAGGGAAAGACATGTGGGAAAGACAGACTGATACCCAGGCATGACAGCAACAAAACATAGCTGCTCTCAGCCACACTGCCACTGATGTTGTGGCAGTCTTATAAATGGCTAGCTAGCTCATCAGGCAATATGCAGAGTCCTTTTCTAGTGGCTGAATTAAAAGTAATAACCAGCTCTGGTAAGAGAACCTAGAAAAGGTGGTTGGTACTTCAAGAATTCACATCTGGCCCTTTGTAATGTGCTACAGTTGGGGGTTATTTTGTTTATTTTTTCTTTTTAAGATAGTGAAAAAATTTAGCCCAGTCTCAATGCATTAGGCTGGCAGAGAATCGACACAATCTCATCAATCAGAGAATCTACACAGGAGGTGAGGTGTTTGGAATGTGGGGAAAGCTTTATTAAGAAGAGACTTCAGAGGGGATATGCTAAAAGTTTATAAAATCATGCGTGGTGTGGAACAAGTTAATAGGGAGCGGTTATTTACCCTCTTCAATAGTACTAGAACTAGGGGACTCTCCATGAAACTAACAGGGAGTAGAGTTAAAGGGACAGAGTGGGGGTCCTGGCACCTCAGGAGCAGGTCTGTGCTGGGCTCCACTGAGGTAGCGGGAGGTGGGATTGACCCACCCACACATAGGAGGTTGTGTTGAAGCCGAGAGGAATCGGGAGAAAGGAACCTCCTGCCCCCAAAGTGGCAGGGGTGAGGGGAGTGCTCTCCTACCTGCCCACTGTTCACGGAGGCGTGCTGGGCTGAGCAGGTGAAGATCATGCTGGTCAGAAAGTGGATGAGCTCGGCCTTGGACTTCATTGAGGAGGGGGCACCTGTTTCGGAGGAGGGTTGAAGGGATGATCAGGAACAGAAGGGCCTGACACTTGGCCATTACTATCGACGCTTTTGTGGGAGTGAAGAAGAGCATTTTTGTTTCTTTGTAAGTTATTTTTCATGTTTGGATTTCTTCCCCCAATTTTGCCGAATTGACACAACAACAAAAAAAGGGAGGGGGGGGGATTTTTGTTGTGTCAATTCGGCAAAACCAAAGTCCCCAAGGTGCTTTTTGAAGGTGAGGCGGGACGAGCGGCGGTGGCGAACATCTGATCAGTCTTTCATTCTAGAAAGAATCTGCGTTTTGGGAGTAGAACACGAGGGAAGAAGAGGGAGCTTTAGGGGCCGGGTTCTCCTACCAGAAGACTCTCTCCCCAGGAAAGCTTCATCGAAGATCTCCTTGACCCAGGCCTGGAGCTCCGGGTCCCTCTGGACGTGGGCGTCGCTCTTGTAATAGAACCCGACGATGCCGGAGACAAAGCTGCAACACAAAGAGCCACTTGGTTTGGTTTGCCAAGAGGAGCCGCTCCCCCGCTGCTGTAGCCCCGGTCCCCCCTGCTTCTCCTGGGGTTGCTCTGGAAGAGAAGGGGCGATGGGGTACGTGTGTATCTGAGTGGGGGGACGGGGCATGGAACGTGCTGGGATGCAAAGGAGAGAGTAGCACGGTAGGAGCACGCAGGAAGCCAGTTAGCGCTGGTTTGAGGCAGCGCCGGCTGGCGAGGTGCTGGCAGTGGCAGTAGGACTATGGCTGGGAGACCTCGGCTGGTCTGGCTGGTAGCTGGGCTAACGGGGCTCACAAGGAGCCGGCTGAGCTGGGCCAACCCAGAGCTCAGCAGCCTGGGAAAAGAGGGAGCAGGAGACCCAGGCGGGGGGAAGCTCTGGGACGGGGTTTCGGTTTTAAATGGAAACCGTCTGAAAATGGCCGTTTCCGTTTAAACGCAGAGCAACGGAAAATTGGGCTCATTTTGGTTCTGATTTTCGGTTTCGAATCTTTTCCCATTGACTTCACTAGGAAGGGAACTGGCTCCGGGATCAACCCCTCCATCCCTAATCCCCCCCATCTGCTAGGACGGGGGTCCAGCCTCTCCCACCCCCATTCCCTGGGTTCAGGCCTCGGAGGGTGGGGGTTCCTAACTCCCCCGCCCCATCTTTGCCTTCCCCCCCTGGCCTCCGGGGCCCTGGTGGGTGCACTTACCGTACCGGCCTTGGAGGATGGGGAGGAGGCGAGGATCCACCGCTGCCAATGGAGGCCTCCCGGCACCGGCAGGCTGCCTCGCAGCAGCGCGCTGCTGGCACGCCATGGCAGTCGGCCCGCCAGCGGTGCCATTTTGGAAAAGGGCAGCCGTTCTTTCTGGGCAGTGTGAAACAGTCCAAAATGGCTGCCCTTTTCCAGGCCTCGGAGGCCTGGACCCAGGGAATGGGGGAGGTTGAACAGGGGTGGCGGGGGTTAGGGATGGGGATTTTTGTTGCCAATTGGTTAACTTCAGTTCCCTTTCCCATTGAAGCCAATGGGAACTGATTTCTCATTTTCAACAGGGTGGAAGAGCCAAACCCGAAAACAGAAACTGGAAAAAAAACAAACTTAAAAGGATTCGAACCAACCCCAACCCCGGCCCTGTGAAAAAATGCCCTGTGTGGCCTCCCCTACAGGATCAAAGTTAGTCCGAATTAGCTGTGAATCCAGAGTTGTCATTCAGGGATAACTGTTTACACAATCATTAATATTCTGGAATAAGCAGTAAGCGGGGTGGGGCGTTTAATTGAGAATAAGTCTCTACACGAACGCTATTCCAGGCTTATTTAAATCTGGCGTAAATAAATCCTCAAACATGAGGACGTATAACTCCGGATTACACCACGAATCCGGATTTATGTACTCCGGAATATCTGTGTACACGAGCACTTCAATCCGGACTTGGAGGCGTTTCCTCCTGACTCGTGATCGTGCAGAAGCAGCCTCTGTCTCCCAAAGGCTCCAGAGGAGGCGAGTGGCAGGGAGGACTCTGCCTCTGAGCTGGCTCCGGGAAGGATCGGGCCTGGCCGGCAGAGTCGGCCTGGAGCAGCAGGGGCTTGGAAGGAAGTTGGGGTGGAGGCAGGAGCCGGGGCTCTGCCTAGTCTATACCCTTCCCAGGAGGCTGCGGGGAGAGATCCTGGAGTCCCAGACTGAGCCAGCTCACAGTGGGGGCTGCCGGGGGGGGGGGTGTCATTATGTTGAGGGGCCAGAGAGACCAAGAGGGTCTGATGGCCGATGCGAGTAGCTAGGGGGGAGGGGGGATGCCTGGCCAGCGGAACTGAGCCTGGGGTGGGGGGAGACTAGGAGAGCTGGTAACAGAGGACGATGGTGGAGCTGATTCTCATGTGGACTGGCCTTTAGGGAGCAGGGATCTTGCGAGGACTTACTCCCGGCCAGCTCCCAACACACATTCACAGAGGGAATCCCAGCAAGACCCAGACATCCACCCAAGCTCTCGACTCGGCCTGTTGTGGCCCGATGCCCCATCCAGATTGGCTGCCCCGACAACTCCCGTCTTGCCCCGTCCCTGGCCTTAGCAACCTCCCAGCCCTGTCCCTTCTGTCGTCCCTGCCTCCCCCCGCCCAGCCTTGCCTCCCTCGGGTACCCTCACCAGGGCAACACCTCAGCGTTGGCCGTGACACCCTGCATCCCGCCCAGCCCCGTCTCCCCCCTCCCTTAGCCTCTCTGGTCTCCCTGCTGTTCTCTCCATTCCAACACTCCCTGGTCAGGAGAGACAGTCTCTCTTTGGGGGCTGAATCCCACTGTCCCTCTGTCAGGGAATCAAAGTTCCTCTTTCAGGAGAGAGAAAGAGACACAAAGGCCGGGATTCAAGCTTAAGGACCCCTCTTTCCGGGGGGGCCTCCCAGGAAAAGCCCTTGAGAGGTTGACGAAGAAAAGATGGAACGACAAGACGCTCGGCGGGATGAGAAGCAGGAGAACGTCTGTCCCTGGCTCCTGTTTTGCCTGACGAAGGCCCCTGTGAGCCTTTCCGAGAACTTGACAGCTCCCCCGACTGGAGTCGGTCCAATAAGAGAGATCGCTGTGCTCCTTTGCCTCGATTGTCTCTTTTTAGGCACTTGAGATGTTGGGGGGGAGGGGGCGTGTAAGTGCCTGAAGGGGTGGAGATTATTAGCTGAGGGGGCAGAGCTTGTCCCCTTTGGGCTTCTTGAAATGTCTAGGGTCCCCACACTCCCTCAGAATCTCTCCCCTGTAACAAAGTGAAGCACGTGCACCTGCAACTTCTCAACCTCATGACGGTTGTCTCTCCCGATGTTCCCCTCTCCCTTACCTCCTCCTCCTCCCCGGTCCCTCCTAGCTTGTAAGCCCTGTCTCTAACTATTGATTGTACAGTGCCAGGTATACTGCTGGTGCTATATAAATAAAATAATAATAATAATTAATAATAATTAATCCCCACTCTGCGACCTAGAGTGGCAAAAGGCCGCTCCTACCTCTTGCACTGAAAGGACTCCTGCCTCCTACTCCCATGTCCCCCCGCCCCCACCCTCACCTCTCGATGGCGGTCCAGATCTTCATGCCGTCATCCCTGTAGCAGTAGTTGGGGATGGAGCCGACTCCCCGGGCCTCGATGTTGCTGGGGAGGCAGAGGGCGGCGTAGGTCAGGCGCTTTGCGCCTCTTTGCATGAGCATGATGAGGCCTTTGTAGCCTGCTGCTGTAGCCTGGGAAGGAGAAGCAAACATTCATTGGCTGGATCCTAAGCTAGAACCAGAAGCCTTGGCTCCTCTGACCAACTAGACTAATAGCTAGTTAGGGATCTCTCCGCTAGGAACTTATCCAATCCTATTTCGATATATAAATATTCATATATTTGTATTTTTTTATTTATGTCATTTTGTGCTTAGAGCTCTCTGGAGTCACGGGGACAGGTAAGGCCCCAAATGGGAGACGTTGGGGAGCTCCCAACATCGAGGTGAAGATGGAAACCAAGTGGAGAGGAACATTTGGTGCCGTGACTCCTCTAGCTGTGGCCTTAGTCAGCCCATGAATGTGAGACGGTCTCCCATTTGAGCGTCAAACGGGGTGTCGAAAAGTTGAAGATGATACAGGAAAGAAGTACGGGAAGGATGAAGAGCGGTCATTTCTCCCTATATAATATTGCTAAAATCTGGCCCTTCCTTACTGCTCCCACTGCCATTAGTCTAATCCAGGCTCTGGTCACCTCTCGCCTGGTCTACTGCAGCCTCCTCCTTACAGGCCTCCCTGACGCTCTCCCTCTGCTCAATACTCCTCTGTCAAAGTCATCCACCTTGTTTCAACACCTTGTCCAGCCCCTTTTCTACTTTCTCCCTCTCCGCATCCAGCACAAACTCCTTCTCTTTACTAAAGCTGAAATGAGGAACTGCCACTCTCTGGTACCAACTGGCCGCACATCGTGGTATACGGTATCTGCTCAGAACCTAACATTATCCGGTTTAGTCTGCAGTGGATATCTGATTAACCAGATCACCATTTACTGCATTCACATTTAATTAACTTGACTATTTATTTATTGTTACTCTTGCTCTCTGTCCGGACTGGTCGGCATATGTGGTAACGTGGTAAACAGTAAATCGTAATCCCCAGTATTATTGTTTGGCAGTTCAGCTCCTTGGTTACCGGACAGTTACCGAATCACCATCAAGCTATCCAGAATGCCGGATATTAACTGTCGATCATTTTTTGACTATCTACTTTAGCTCTAGTATTACCTTCAAGGCTCTACATGGCTTTTCTGCCCTCATCTCCTACTATGCTGGGAACTTCTCTCTTCCTCCGCCACCACCATCACCCATCCCAGAATCTCCTCTTCCCTAAACCATCTCCACCCCTTCTCCGCTGCTCCCCTCCAAGCCTGGAACTCCCTCTCTGAACACACACTCTGCTCCCTCCCTCTTGACCTTCAAATCCCTACTAAAATCTAACCCCATAACAAAGCAAAGCATTGGCAACTGCAACTTCCTGAATCTCTCCCTGGCCTTCCCTCTTTTGTCCATCCTAGACTGTAAAGTCCTTGGGGCAGGGGCCTGTCTCTAATTAATGATTGTTCACTGCCAGACACATTGCTGGTGCTACGTAGATAATAAAAATGTCTCAAGGGATGGAAAACAAGTCAGAGTGGTGGCGCGGCAATCGGAAACTCACGAGTCACTTTTGTCGTTGCTCAGGCATTGAGATTTAGAAGAGAGAGGCTAACTTTGTCGCTGTCAGTGACACACGGATCCCAACAGGGGCCGTGTCGGACAGACAAACGGAACCACGTGGACACTGCTCTTACCTTATCCAGCACGCCATCCTTACTGATCAGCAGGATCCTGGCCAGCACGTTAATCTGAAGGGTGTATCTGATGTGAGGGACCAGGAGCTGCAGGGGAAGCAGAGGGATGAGAGCTGGGTTGTGGGGGGGATCCGGTCCAAAGAAGCAGCCCCCACCTCCCATCTCTGCTGAGCGTCACAATGGCGGATAGTCTCAACGCGCTGTCGTCGCAGAGACTGTTTGTGGCACAGTTAGCGAATAGAACGGACAACATCTGGAGC
>QEPC01009531.1:1049737-1062819 GCA_003113815.1 Sphenodon punctatus
TTTGCCTTTGCTCCTAAATCTATCAAAGTTTTTTATAAGTTTCCCATATTTTAGCATATATACATAAAGTCTTCCTCAGGGGTGTTTTAATAATTTCCCCCTTGTGTTGCCTATTAATTGTTTTTCACTAACTCCTCTTTCCCATACACCAGGAGAGGCAGAGCTATATGGCAATCTTCCTCTGAAATTAGCACCTCCTAAAAAGATATCCATTAAAATTACTTTCATGCTTTGTCTATCCTTACCCCTTCTTGGTGTACTACAAAAAGCACCCCCGCTTATTTCAGTTTTTCCAATAGGGACTGGGCCCCAGCATATTTGATTGTCTTTCTCCCGCACGAGAGGGGTGCCTTGAATGTGCTAGCTTTAAATGAAATATTCAAACTCTTGGAGGCGGCAATGGGGGCCCTTATCTCTAGGCACATGTGTTTAGAGAGAAGGGGTCCCACTGCCTCCTGACCAACACCCCACGGCAAGTAACAAACAGCCATTTAAACGCACATAAAACTATGAAAAAATTCATACATGCTGCCCAGTTTCCCCCAAGAAGACCTCCCAGGTGGTTTATAACCTGCCGGAGACCCAGGACCGAGAGGTGCAGAGAGTGGCCCCTGGCAAGGAGACCAAAGGGCCCCAATGACAATCACATCACACAGCCCTGAGCTGCCTGACCGGGAATCCCTCTACATTCCCGGCCAGACAGCTCAGGGTGTTGGCAGCAGCGGAGGAAAGTCCAGATCAGAAGAAAGCCGAGGGGTTAGGAGAAGTTCTGGCCAGGTAAGAAGAAAGGGATCGGAGGCTGGGAGCCCAGTGAATTCATAGTTTCCATAATTCCTATTTCATAAGTTGTAATTCATTCGTTAATCATATTTTAATAATTATGATTAAATATGATTACAGTTGAGACCGGAAGAACCTATTAACATTAATTAGTTTGCCAAAAAGCTATAGAGTATAAACTACTGTCCTGCAGAGAGTCACCTCGGCCATGACCAGCGCACCTGTTGCGTCTCCCTACGAACATAAGTACTGCCCTACTGAGTCAGACCAACGGTCCATCAAGCCCAGTTTCCTGTCTCTGACAGTGGCCAGTCTCTTTCTCTTGGGAGAAGTACCCAAGAGATCACAACTGGCCAATCCCTTCCCTGTTGTTCCAGCCCCTAATCGTAAGAGGTTACGTTCCCAAAACCTTCTTGGCTAATAGCAGACTTTGATAGTAGTCTGCATGACTTTCCTAAGCCCTGGCCCTGCCTTGTTGGTCCCACTGTCCAAACTCTAGTTCATGCTCTTCTCTCGCCTCAACTGCTCCAACCTCTCTCTACACTCTGCTGTGGAGGTCGCCCGCCCCCTCACCCACCGCTTTGATCATGTTCAACCCCTTTTGCCTCCAGCACAAACTCCTTGTCTTCCCCTTCAAGGCCCCTCATGGCCTTGCTGAGCTCCCCCCTGTCTGCCCTCATTTCCTGCTACATCCCCACCTCTGCCACTGCCTTCCCCCACTCCAGACTCTCCTGTTCCCTAAACTGTCTCCCCTCCTCCCCATCTCCCACGCTGCCCCCCCCCCCCCAAATGCCTGGAACTCCCTCCCTGAGCACATTCGCTCTGCTCCCTCTCTCCCTACCTTCAACTCCCACCTAAAAACCTCCCCCCGGGCTGCTCCCTGATGCTCCTCTGCTGTCCTGTCATCCAAGGCCCCCTTCCCCCCAGTAGCTAAACTAAGCCTGGGCACCCACAGCTTCCCAAGTTGGTGAACGTCCGTCTCCCTGTCTCTCCCCATGTGCCCCAATTCCTTGTCTCCCCCTCCCCCCTTGTTCATTCACCCAGGCAGCTGCTGTGGGGAATGGTCCCCCTTCAATAAACACATTCGCCTCCCGCCTAATCCCAAGGGAGCCGTATAGCTCTGATTTTAATGTCTGGCGCTATTTACCCCCCACCTGCCACTTTAGCTTATCTAACCTCATTTTTCCTGTTTCCTCATATCCCTAGTTCCTTCATATTCTATATTATTATTCCAAACTCTGTGTCCCCTAGGGTGACCAGACATGCACATTTGAGAGGGCACTTATGAGAAATACAGATTGCAGGGCTGCATTGGAACCTGGGCTGTTCTCAGGAGAGGCGGAGTATAAATCTAGAAATTAAAAAAATAGATTTAAAAATGTGTCCTCAAATTTGCATATCTGGCCACCCTGGTGTCTCCCTCTCTGCCACCCCCAGACCCTACATTCCCAGACCCTTTCTTATGGGATTTCACGGCACCGTAGCTGTTTCCCTTTTATCCCGCACCTTTGTCTGTCGTCTACAAATCCTCAAGGGCCCGGTTCTTATACCTTGTTTATGTCTGACACCCCTCTCCTTATCAAATAACCCCCCTCCAATTCCTCACCTTCTCTTATCAAACCCCACCCTTTCCTGCCTCTTTAGTTACTCCCCTGTCTTTGCTCGGTTTATATATTTCCACTGGCGACGCTGGAAAGGGTCTGTGTGGCCCAAAAACATCCTCATTCCAAACTTAAAAAAGAAGCGTGAAATAAGATTCTTAGTTATTGGAAGCCGATGTGCAGGAGGGTGCGGGGTATATATGTCATAAATATAATTCCAGCTCCCAATGGAATGGTCCAATAAAAGATCATTCCAGTCACTTTGCTTCTCGCTCTCCCCATCAGGACAGAGACTGGGATTTCTCCTGCCCCCCATTCTGCTCCCCTGCTGCTCCCCCCTTTTGCTGATCCCCTCAGATCCCCCTTCCCCATCCAGTGCTGACTCTAGGGATCCCCATTAAGCAGGAGAAGTGCATGAAGGGTACAAACCCCTTGCTAGTTACCTGTGCAGCCCTGGGGACGTCAGAGAGCGCGGGTTTCACTTCTACAAGGACAGAGCCAAGATTGTCCCTACCCAGAGCTCTGTGGTCTGAGAAAAAAACCCATGGAGCCTGGGGGCGGCTCTAGGAACCGGTCTGTGATCAGCACCCAACAGACAAGTTCTGACGGCACCAAGGAATTCGCCTGCGGATACGAATAGAGAGTGAGGGGGAGGGGGACTCTGTCTCCATCCCCTGCCCCAAGTGAGTCTCCTCCTGCCTCCCATCCTAAGAGACTGTCCATCTCCTATGGGTCCCCATTGGGGAGGCTGTTTGTGTACAAGTTACACCCCCAGGCACAGTGTCTGTTGGGTTATGAGCAGGGTTTAATTTATGTGTGTGTGCAGGGGGGGGAGCAGGGCTTGCCTTGGCAATTAAATTCAAGTGGGGGGGGGTGCTGGGAGCCAGGCAGTATTCCCACTAGGAGAGTGCACCCAGAAATGGGAAAGGCCGGGGAAAGGCTGATATTGGCCATTTCAGGGTTAGAAATGAAAGCCGGAAGAACCCTGCATGGTTTTATTTGGCTTTCGTTAATGACTTCTCTGCCCCGTCCCCTGCACTGGCCCATCCTATAGATGCGATCACAAGAACTCCTGCTTTATATTGCAGCTGTAGAGAGGCAGGTTAGTCCAGCGATTAGATCACCAGCTGGAGAGCAGGGTTTATTTCCCTGTGCTGTCAAGTTCTGGGGTAGGGGGCGTGGCTTGTGAGGCAGGGGGCGTGGCTTGTGAGGCAGATTTGGGCCTGGCCATTCATTTTTTTATCAATTAAGCACTGGTTATAAGTGGCTGAAGGGAGGTTTGATCAAGGCAGGAAAGCTGTGAACAGGACTCCCGGCATTTCACAGAAACCAACTCAACAGCTAAAAACAAACAAAGCACTCAAATCTCCTCTCTCCCAGAACCGTTTCCCCGTGGATCTGCTGGCAGCTGGCGGTAGCTTCATCCTCCTCACAAGCCTCCTCTTCCTCTTCTCCCACTGCTGCCTGTAGAGCGAAGGTGACCGGTTCTAGCTGGGATTAGGTCCCCTTTCCCTGCTGCGTCTCTGGGCTGGGAACTCGCTGGCAAAGACGATAGCAAAGTGCGAATGAAGCTGGAGCATTAGCCCATCAAGGCCTGTTGACGATGAGGCCTGTGGGAATCTCCCAGACTGCTCTGCAATCACAGGACTCATGCTAAGAGCTGATTTCCCAGCATGCTCTCTGTGGAACCAGTCTCCTGTCAGAGGCCCTTTTTATACGGGCCGCGGCTGCGTGGGGATGGGGGGGGGTGTCTGATGGGGCGCACCCCCATCCCCACGCATCACCGTTCACGGAGGCACCTACGGGGGTTTTTGTGCGTGGGGATGTGTGTGTGTGCGGGAGTGAGCACCTCCACCCCCGCAGGATTTACACGGGTGGCACACACGCTAGAACACCCAGAAATCGAGGTGTTCTAGCGTGGGTGCCTCGCGTGTAAAAAGCCCCAGAGTTGTTCCCTGCTGCTGCCGCTGCCTGGGGTTTAGCTGGGGGAGGGGGGGCTGTAACCTCAGCAGCAAAATGGGACAATTTGGGACTGTCTTGGCAAAGAAAGTAAAAGTCGATCCTTCCCCTGGAGGACATGTGTTCATTCGGCAGCGATCATGGTAGCAGGAATGGACTCGTGAAAGGACAAGGCATTGAACGGTGTAATCAACTCTCTCCTGCTCTTGAAAGAAGCTGGGATATTATTTTGTCTCAATAATTTTTTATGGGGAAAGGATCCAGGGAAAGATGTCTGGGAAGGTCTCCAAATTACATAGTGTTTGCAACATCAACAACTGCAAGAGCAAGTGCGTGTAAGCAGTAAAAATGTCTTTATTTAATTGAACAACCAATGCAAACACATCTACACTCTCCATCAATCGAACTTTGACTGCTGCTTTTGACTACTGACCAGTGGAACAGTTATTTCAAATCATTATTGCTTTCCTTGGAGTTGGAGTTTTCTTTCACTTGAAACCAGCCTGATGTACATCATGAGGTTCCTGTACTTGATTCTGCATCTTCCTCCTGTTCGACTTTGCAGGAAGCGAATGCTCTCTCCCCGTCCAAGCTGCTAACAGACACTGAGGGACATCCCTCAAAGCCATTGCAGCCTGGTGGTTCATAGTTCATGAAATGAAATCCACGGAGTTCATAGAAATTCCTGAGCAAGGTTTAGCCCTAAGAATGAGTCCTGGTGTGTGTGTGTGTGTGTGTGTGTGCTGCCCCCTGCTGGAGGGATTGAGCCTTGCTCAGTCTGGGTCTATTTTGTGGGGAGAAGGGGGTGAGTGGGTGTGGGAGGCCTGTTCTGGCAGCTGGGGATGTGACAGTGGGAAGGAACCCAGCCGAGTGTGTTTAGGGGGGACTAAAGGGCTAGCAGTTCAAGTCCCTGAGCTTTCACCCCCTCTCCCCGTTACTGAGGTGCTCTCTGGAGACGCCCCTGTGCAGCGCCTCGCTGTAAAGCACCTGCTCCTCTCAATGGCTTTGCTGCATTCTCCGTTGCTAAGGAGTGGAAGGTGAGGAGGGTGTAGGTGACGTCTGAGCCCTGAGGGAACAAAGAGACAGAGGGAAGGGTGGCACTGGGGCCCAATTGAGATACAGACAGGGGAGGAAGGGAATGAGGGGGGTCAATGTCCAGGTTCTCCATGCTTGTGTGAGACCCCACTGGCCTTGAACCCCGGGCCTACAGATCCCAGACAGCTGTCCTAACCACACTGCTAGAGGCCTACAAAGCCAGGCCTCCAGCCCTAGTGCCGCCAGGTAAGAGAAGGTTGCTACCTTGTAACCATGTTTCTTCAAGATGACACCATACATTCTAATCGATGGGTTTGTGCATGTGCCCTTCCCTCGCTCGGACTGTGTCTAGCCGTATTCAGATTTTTACCATGTGATTTGTCCCGCGCACTCCTAGCATGTATAAGGCTCCGCCCACCTGGATCATTAGTTCCTTCCAAAGCGGGGCTGGATGGGTGGGTGTTGTGAGAATGTACGGAGCCATCTTGAGGAACCTTGGTTACAAGTAACAACCTTCTTTTCTTCTCCTTCGAGTGGCTCTGTGATTCTCACAACTGGGAGAGTACCAAGCTTATTCGGAGGTGGGAGGAATGCTGCCAAGTCCTTAAATAAAGATGTTACTGAGATGGTTTATGGTCAAAAAAAACAACCTTATGTTGAATTTATTCCACAAACAACTTGGTAGCATGTATCAGCTACTTCATTGAACCCAGAAGCGCCAATCCCAACGGTGCATCCCCACAAGACTACAAGCTCAAAGCAAGATATTTTGAGAACGTGTGCATCGATGACCATGTGGCTGCCCTGAAAATTTCCCAAGCGGGAATGTTGTGAAAAGTGTCCACAGAAGCCCCCATCGCTCTGGTTGANTAAGGCAGGAGCCTTAACACACAATTTCTAGGTTTGTTAAAGTTTGCTTGGTATGAATCTGCCTTAACTAAGTTTGTAAAAAACGTAGGTTTTTTGTTTATCTAATATAAATAGAAAGTGGAGATGATCAGACGTAACTCAGCCGTGTGAGCCACAACTGCTGGCACTACCACCCCCAGCCACTGTGCGTTTGTCTGGCTGCTTTGGGATAGCAGCAGGAGGGGGTGTCAGCGCCAGCTGTTTCAGAGAAGAAGAAAAAATCACAATATTAATTTGTATATATTTGCAGGTGTTTATGCAAATTTAAAGTAGCCAAGTGCCTGACAGCGAGTCAGGGCCAATGGAAGAAAAGCTAGTGGCCTGGGGATGTACGTTGGTTGGGGGCAGGGGCACGAGGTGAGGAGTAGATGAGGGAAGCTGCTGGGTGTGGGGCAAGTCGAGGTAAAAGCTGGATACGGATGCATGAGGATGTAGATGGGGGTGTAGGCAAGGAGAGAGTGGGAGCAGGGGAATGGTATGTAAGGTAGGTGAAGAAGGGGCTTGGTCCAGAGTCGGGGTGAAATGGGGGCTTGCAAAAGTGAGCATCCTCATTAAAATCCCTATTCTCAGTTCATCAAGTTTCACATTTAAAAATAAAATAAAATTATTGGGTCTATGCAAAATGACTGCTGGGCCGCTCTGCGTATGCACCCTTAACCAAAATGGCAGCATTTTTTCTAAAAATGTCCAGCCTCCCATAGGAACATTGTCACAAAATCACATCAAGAACAAATGTCGGTGTCAGGTTCCCAGTGTTGTATTGTCTGTGGGTTGAGCATGTTAGGGGTGTGCATGTCATTTTCGTGATTACAATGATGATAACGAACATTGTTGTTTTCATTATCGTTATTGCAACAACGAAAACGACCAATAATAATAATGAAATAGAAATTCATACTCCAGCCCGTGCACTTCGCTCCTCCTCTGTCCCCTCTCTCACCCTTCCACGCCTTCCCTGCTCCCCTAAGCGCCTTCGTCCCTTCTNGATATTTTGAGAACGTGTGCATCGATGACCATGTGGCTGCCCTGAAAATTTCCCAAGCGGGAATGTTGTGAAAAGTGTCCACAGAAGCCCCCATCGCTCTGGTTGAGTAGGATTTTATAGGGAATAGTGGGTCTGCTCTGGCAGATTGGTAACATCGAGTTATACATTTTACTATCCACCTAGACAAGGTCTGTGAGAAGGATACTCTCGTACCCTTATTAGTCTCAGAATAAGAGACAAAGAAAAAATGTGACTTCCTACAGGGGTCTGTTCTGTCCTGGTAATATAATAATATCCACCTGACATCTAGCGTGCGTCATAACTTGTCTTCTGTTCAGCAGAGGACTGAGCTTTTAGTGAAAAAAACAGATAAGATTTTATCTTCTGTTGCAAGTGAAACTTAATAGATACTACCTTAGGGACACTAGAAGGGTGCAGGGAAATAATCCTGGTGGAATCTCAGATAAGAAGAGGAAATGTAAATTGCAGAGAGTTCACTGACCCAAAATTCTTGGGAAAGTTATAGCAACCTGAAAAACCACCTTGAGAGAGAGGAAAAACAGGTTCAGCTTTGCTGCAGGTTCAAAAGGTGGGAGCATTAGGGCCTTCAAAACTAGGTGAAAGTCCCAAACGGGGACTGATGTCGTTTGGGGTAGAAACAAATTGTTCAAACCTTTAAGAAAATGTTGAACCAGTGGGTGAGAGAAAATCCTTTCTACCCCATCTAACCGTAAACATCTGGTAATGGCTGCTAAGTGCACCCTAAGAGTGGAAGCTTTTAATCCGGTTTCTGCTAGAAAGAAAAGGTACCGCAAGAGTGTTTCAGTTGTACGAGCAGTAGCCTCACTGCACCTTTCTAACAGCCAGTACGTAAATCTTTTTAAATGGTATGAGACCAGGTGGGGGAGGGTCTGAGATCATTTAGATACATTTTCTAAGACAGTCCTAATCTGAGAATTCAGAAATATCTAGGGTAGTTGAATTTACCACATGACCAGATTAACCTCTCCAGCTCTGTATGGAAGATAGATAATGCCCTGCTGTTGTAACAGCAAGTCCCTTCTCAGGGTTAGGCGGATGAGTCCCTGCGTATTTGGAGGTGGTCCGGTTACCAGGGCTGACATGGGTAATCCAGGGCTATGAGGATAAGGTTGGCGTGGTCTGCCCTTTTCTCCAAGACCCTGGGGAACAGTGGGATTGATGGGAAGGCATACAAGAGGATGCCTGATCATGAGATTAGAAAGGCTTCCCTATGCCGCCGATCTCGCGTGTATCACGGAAACCTGGCTGGACAATGAACCGGGGCCTATTTTGGCTGATCTTGTTCCAGCAGGGTATTCCATGCAGCACCAGTCGCGGTTAGAGGGGCGGGGGCGTGTAGCTATGATTTTTAAAGAGGGTTGGTTTGTGAAGAGGTATCCAGTGCGATCCATAATGGGCACTGAAGGTCTCCATCTTGTGTTTGATTTGGCGGGGGACAGTTTGGGAGTGCTGTTGGTATACCGTGCACCTACCAGTACGGCGGCCTCCCTGCATGCTCTGGTGGGGGCTGTGTCGGATGTAGTGTTGCGGTCCCCAAAGACGATAGTCTTGGAGGACCTCAACCTTCATGCGGACGCGGTTCTCAAGGGAGCCGAGCATGAGTTCATGACCGCCATGGCAACCATGGGCCTGTCCCAGAGGATCAACGGCCCAACACATCTTGGAGGACATACCTTGGACCTTATGTTTTGCACTGGCCTTGAGGCAGGTGCTCCGTTAATGGGGGAGATATCAGCTGTTCCCTTGTCATGGACGGATCATTACCTCCCCCAGACCTCCCTTCTGTCGTCTGCCCCTGGAAGGGTGTGGAACCTACTCAAATGGTCCACCCCCAAAGGTTGTTGGACCCATTGCGGTTTCTAAGTGCTCTGGGGGAGTTACCCTCTGACCTTGACTACCTTCTCATCGATGACCTCGTTAAGCTGTGGAACACCTTGTTGATGGAGGCTATCAATTGGATGGCTAGGCACAGTCTGAATATGGCTAGGCACAGTCTGTCCGAATGAGTGAGGGGCGCAGGCGTAAACCCCTTTGTGAGAATTACGGAGCCACTCCAAGGAGAACCTGCAGCTCCCTAGCAACCTCTGGCTTTTCATTGGCTGGTCAGCCAGCTTTCCTGATTGGCTCCCCCCCATTACATAAAGCCTTGGCCAGGAGGTGTCTGGACACTGCACTGGCTTCCTAGCTGGCTTGTGTCTAAACCCTGCAGCGTGGGCCTAGCTCCTCCTACCTCACTCAGGCTTAGTCCCTGCTCTGCTTCACGGCCTGGTGGTTTCTCAATGGGTTCTCAGCACCGGCTGCCTCTACCTTAGGAACTTGTTCCCCTGCCCAAGGATTCTTATGGTGAAAGGAGTCTTCGTGGTGCTTCCCCTAAATCTTCCCTCTCGTCCTGTCCTCAGGGGGCATCTCGTTTCCGTTGTGCTCAGAGCAGCCTGGGGCAGATTTGAAGATGGTTCTACTACTAAGCATATCTATAGAGCTACCAGGGCCTACACAACACTTTACCGTCACAGATTTTGGAGACAGGTCCCTGCATAGTGGACTTGCAATCGAAGATGGAGACGGGTGAGGGGAACCCAGGGAGAGACAAACATTAATATATTCCCGTTTATACAAATGAGGAACTGAGGCTTGTGACTTGCCCAAGGCCACCTAGTGAGCTCATGGCTAGAGCAGGACTTGAACCCTGACTTCCTAGGTCCAAGTCTAGCACGTTATCCACTACAGCACAGTGGCCCTCAGGAGCCAGGACTGGTTCTCCTGCCCGCTCCTCAGCCTCTGAACACGTCCAGCTCCTTCAGTCTCTCCTCATGGCATCTTCATCGCTCCCCTCTCAACCCTCCCCCGTTTGCCAATGTCCTTCTTAACACGTCCTGCGGGATCCACCAATGACTTCCCTGTTCTCATCTTACCTCGTCCTGTACGCCCGCTCTTCCATGGTTCTTGGGCCTTGCTGGTTCCTCACTGCTCCCACAATCCTGTTCCCTGTCGTCTTCTGCTGGGTCAGATTCCCTCGGAGACGTTGATTGTGCCAGACCTAAAGTGGGGATTGGAGAGAGGGGGCGGGGGAGGAATGTTAACAGAAGGAATGAGAATGTGAACGGCTCGATGCACATCTCATCTGGTCTTGATCAGATTGCCCGATGTCCCCTATTATTCCTTAATTCATCCCCCCTCCCAGCCCTCACAGATCATAATGCTCGTCCCTTATTTCAGAGCCCCACGTTGCCCCCGCACCCAGGAATAAGGCAACACAAACCATGAAGTTGGGTTAAAGGTCACACATTGATTAACTCATTTACCAAGTCGGGGAGGGGGTATGCACCCTCCCGGGCCCCTTATACTAAATTTGACATGAAAATTACTTCAAATTAACTTACCTAAACTTAACCCAGTGGCCCGATGTCCCTCTGTACCGCTGACTGTGTGTGCACTAGGTCACTCTCACTTCAGCCATCCGGCTGATCAGGAAAAGAGGGGGGGCACCCTCTAGTGACCAAAGTAGGAGGGAGGTGGAGGCTTCCTTATGGGACCATCCCTGTCCTCGTCCATCTAGCTTGCCCCTCCCTCCTAAGCCGGGGTTTAAGTCGGCCGACCGTGCCTTAGCTTAACCCTTGCTCCATCTCTTAAGGAGATGCCTTCCCACACGTTCTAACTTAACAACTATGCATAATAATAGGTTTATAAACGGCCTGGGCCCCTGCATGTGCGACGAATGAAAAAACACACTAAGCACAGCCAACCTCTCCCAATGGTCCAATTGAATTAGGATGTAATGTGAGGAAGGCAAAAAGAAACGCCAGACTTTCCGCCAATTAGTCTGGCATAAAAAACTCCTTCCCGGCCCCCACTTAAGGGCGACCAGCTGTGACACCCACAGTAACATGAGGCGGGGTTAGTTGGGACCGCACGTTCTCAAGGAACATTATTACCGGTGACCCCTAGTTCAGACACACACGGCTCCACAGAGCTTGGCAGTGAGAAATGCCCTGGAAGGAGGCCCAGAGGCTCCCCTCCCCAGTCCCTGTCCCGTACCTCTCCTCTTCCTCCTGCAGTAGCAGCCGAGTGCAGCCGCGATCCCAGCCAGAGCAGCGAGGCCCCCGTATCCCAGCAGCGCTTCGTTAGCCTGGGGCCGAGCTGAGGAGAGAAAAGGGGAGAGGGGGAGACCTGGGGATCCCCAAGGGGGCTGTCTGGGAGCTGGGCAGGGCAGAGAGCTCCCTTGAGGTACCCCACCCTGCCCTCCCTGTCCCAAACCCTGGCAGTGGCAGCTCCCTCCTCCTGGCTCTGTCCCTGCCCCCCGTTCATGCTGCCCTCAAGCTCCAGCTCCTCTGGGGCGGGGGTGGGGGGAGCAATAGGAGCCCAAGGGGCAAAGGGGGGACCCTGAGATCCAGAGTCCCCTCTGCCCCCCCGGTCCTAGTCTCCCCCACCCCCCATCATCCTCTTGTATCTCTGTTCCTTTCCCTGCTGCTCTGCCCTCCCCCCCATCTCTGGGCAGGCAGGAAGCAGACCCAGGCAGTGGGTGGGTTTGCTGGGGGGTCTGGGCCCTGGGGTTTGTCTGTGGCCAATGGGGGCCAGTCTCTGGTCCCCCTCTGTGGCTGGGTCCTGGACAGTCTCACCTGTCACTGTGACATTCCTAGCCTGGCTCCGGGGGGACAGAATCCACCTCCCCTTCACGTTCTCCTTGTAGCTGCAGGTGAATTCCCCGGTGCTGTTGGGACCGGCCTGTGGGACGCTGAGCACAGACCGGTCCCTAGAGCCGCCCCGTGGGCTCCATGAGGCTGTTCTCAAACCCCAGGGCTCCAGGGACGATCTCGGCTCCGTCCTTGTAGAAGTGAAACCTCCGCTCTGCGGCGTCCCCGGGGGCTGCACAGGTGAGGTTCAAGGGGTCTCCCAACATCACCGTTCTGGACGGGGGATCCACAGTCAGCGCCGGCCAGGGAGAGGGATCTGAGGGGATCAGCAAAGGGGAGGGATCAGCAGGGGACGGAGCAGTAGGGCTGAAGCGGCAGCAGCTTTTACCACGCCGCGATTCCATTCCGCCATTTCAGAATTGCCCGCGCCACACCGCGGCTTTTCTGACGACATTCCACTAATTCCGCCAGCATTCTGCAAATTCGGAAACTATCGGAAAAATTGCAGAATTGTCAGAAACTGTTGGAAAACCACTGTTCAGCTATTTTGTGGCACTGGCGGAATGGCGGAAGTAGCGAAAATGGCATGTTTCCGCTATTTGTGAAGCCTGCGGAAGTAGCGGAATGAAACTAGTGGAATGAAAGTCTCTGCCACACCGTACCACTAATTGCAGAAGCGCTGTTTCCGGCGGATATAGCTACTGCTGTGACTTTCCACTACAGCCCTTTGGAGCAGAACAAAGGAGGCCAAGGCAGCACTAAGATAAGTAGCTTGGAGCATCCCTTGTTCTGGAGGTGCTGGAACAGACTGCACTTTCTCAGCCTGGGGGGCTGTGGCTCCAAGAACATGGGAGGGGAGGGTGGAAAGGAATCCTGTGGGAAGTCTAGGGAGTGCAGGGTGGGAGAGATTGGCTGGGAGCAGCCTGCAGCCCCATTAATCTCATCCAGCCCATATCCCACCAGGCAGTGAATGGACACCAATCCAATCCCAGAACTCTCCTGGTGCAGTCATGGAGCATCTGCTCTGTGCAGGGCATTTGTAACATGTAAAGTGGTAGATAAACCTCTCCAGTCCCTAAGAATTTGACCCCAGTAAACACATACATTTTTTCTCATTATTTCCCATAATGATAATGGTGA
>QEPC01009531.1:1266102-1276346 GCA_003113815.1 Sphenodon punctatus
CCAGAGAACCCAGGAGTCCTGACTCCCAACCCCCCTGCTCTAACCCACTAGCCCCCCCCCCGGGAGACTCCCAGCCCCTCTGCTCTGACCCACTAGCCCCCACTCCCCTCCCAGAGAACCCAGGAATCCTAGCTCCCAGCTCCCCTGCTCCAACCCATGGGGGGTGGTGGTTCCTCCCTCTCCCATTTTCTTCCCCATGACCCTTTAAGGCCTGTTCGTCCCCGTTTCTGACGAAGTGGCCTCTCTCAGCCACTTCCTGGCTTCTCCAAGAAAAATGGCCGCCTGGCCCTTTAAGAGTTTGCGTGCTGGAGGGAGGGGGGGGCGCAGAGGCTAAGACCAGAAGTACATCACTGTGTGTGGGCATGAAGCCCATCCTGGATACTGAGGGCGGAAGTAGGAGGCGTACGTGGCTGTGGGTGTCCTTGGATATAGCCTGAAGGACCTCAAAATCTTACCGCCTGTGGTTATTCCCAGGGGGGGTCCCCAAAGCTGGGAGTCGCCTCATTACGTTGAAGACGAGGCTGGAGAGTCATCGAGTGCAGCAGGAGTCGAATGAAAGTGGGGCCGAGGGAACTTTTCCCGTCAGGCACAGGAATGGCCAGCCCCAGTTCAGGGAGGACCCCCCCGCCTGGCTACTGTTGCCCTGCTCCTCGCCTGCTTCAGGGACTCCCCTCTGCTGGGCCCAGGGGCTACTGGACCCTCCAAGCAGCGGGCACCGTCCAGAGCTGCCCCACAGCTTGGTGAGTGGGGGAGGGGACTCCCCAAGGGCCCAGGGTCGGGGGGGGGGGCACACACCACGCAGGGTCGTGGGCACCTGCCATGCCAGCCTGCTGCATGCCATCAGGACCGGGGTGGGGGTGAGTGGGAAGCAAGTGCCAGGAACCCAGGTTGGCATCACCACAAATGGCACCCAAAGATCCATGGGCATTGGGATGGGCACCTCAGTGTGGCATGTGAAGACCCCCAGGTTGGCATCACTGTGATGCCCAAGGCTACAGGCATTGGGATGGGTACCTCAATATGGGGTGCGAGTACCCCAGGTTGGCATCACTGTGATGCCCAAGGCTACAGGCGTTGGGATGGGTACCTCAATATGGGGTGCGAGTACCCCAGGTTGGCATCACTGTGATGCCCAAGGCTACAGGCGTTGGGATGGGTACCTCAATATGGGGTGCGAGTACCCCAGGTTGGCATCACTGTGATGCCCAAGGCTACAGGCGTTGGGATGGGTACCTCAATATGGGGTGCGAGTACCCCAGGTTGGCATCACTGTGATGCCCAAGGCTACAGGCGTTGGGATGGGTACCTCAATATGGGGTGCGAGTACCCCAGGTTGGCATCACTGTGATGCCCAAGGCTACAGGCGTTGGGATGGGTACCTCAATATGGGGTGCGAGTACCCCAGGTTGGCATCACTGTGATGCCCAAGGCTACAGGCGTTGGGATGGGTACCTCAATATGGGGTGCGAGTACCCCAGGTTGGCATCACTGTGATGCCCAAGGCTACAGGCGTTGGGATGGGTACCTCAATATGGGGTGCGAGTACCCCAGGTTGGCATCACTGTGATGCCCAAGGCTACAGGCGTTGGGATGGGTACCTCAATATGGGGTGCGAGTACCCCAGGTTGGCATCACTGTGATGCCCAAGGCTACAGGCGTTGGGATGGGTACCTCAATATGGGGTGCGAGTACCCCAGGTTGGCATCACTGTGATGCCCAAGGCTACAGGCGTTGGGATGGGTACCTCAATATGGGGTGCGAGTACCCCAGGTTGGCATCACTGTGATGCCCAAGGCTACAGGCGTTGGGATGGGTACCTCAATATGGGGTATGAGTACCCCAGGTTGGCATCACTTTGATGCCCAAGGCTACAGGCATTAGACTGCACAGCTCTGTCTGGGGTGCATGACATCACACACTCCCTCACTCCCCATGATGCCCAAATACTTAGGTATTAGGATGGAGACCTTAAGTCAAGGTGTGGGAACGCTACATTGCCGTCGCTCTGATGACCAAAACTACAGGTGTTGGAATGGGCACCTCTCCAAGAACCCCATAGCTGCCATGGTTCCCAAAGACACAGGCATCAGGATGAACACCTCACTCTGGGGTGCAAGGACCCCAGGTTGGCAGCACTCTTGTGCCCCAAGGCCCAAAGGATTGTGAGGATCCCAGGTTGAACGTGAGGACCCCATGGTGCCCAAAGTCACAGGCATGGAGATAGGTACCTCAGTCAGGGGTGCAAGAACCTCAAATTGGCATCACTTGAGGACTGAAATGCTCAAGCATTGGGCAGGACACCTCAGTCTGGGGTGCGAGGACCCCAGATTGGCATCACCTCTGTGGTGCAATAAGGAGCTGCCTAACTGAGTCAGACCAATGGTCAATCTTAGCCCAGTATTGTCACAACTTGGGTTTCAAATCTGGCTCTCCAAGGTCTCCGGCTGAGACCTCGCCCAGGCGTGTTACCTGAGACCCAGCAGAGGCCTTGCCCAGACGTGCTACCAGAGATCCTGAATCGGAGATGCCGGGATTGAACTTGGGACCTTTATACATGCAAAGCATGGGCTCTACCACCTGAGCCATGGTCCACCCCCAGACACAGGCGTTAGGATAGGCACCTTTGTGTGGAACGCAAGGACCCTAGGTTGGCACATGGTGCCCACAGGTATCAGGATGGACACCTCATTGTGTCTCCTGGTTCTCTGGGAGCAGAGTGGGGGCTAGTGAGGTAGAGCAGGGGGCGGAGAGCTCGGACTCCTGGCTTCTCTCCCCTGTTCTGAGAAGGCAGTAGGAATGGGGGCTGGGGGTTGTCAGACTGGGTCTGGCACCTCACTCTTCCCCATTGCCAGGACCAACTGCAGGAAAGAACCCCGGAGTCCTGAGGCCAGATCTAACCCTCCTTCCCCCTTCTCAACAGACCCTGCTTCATTCTCCCCTCCCTCCCTCCCTCCCTCCGCTGCCCCCATGATGCCCAACCACCCCTGCCTGCTCTCCCTCCTCCTCTCCCTGCTTCTCCTGATTTCCCCGGCCTCCTCCGAGGCACGGTACCAGCAGGGGGACCCCGTCATGCTCTACGTCAACAAGGTGGGCCCCTACCACAACCCCCAGGAAACCTACCATTACTACCAGCTCCCCATCTGCTCACCCGAAAAGATCCGCCACAAGAGCCTGTCGCTGGGCGAGGTACTGGACGGCGACCGCATGGCCGAGTCGCTCTACCAGCTCCGCTTCCGGGAGAACGCCGAGAAGAAGGTGCTCTGCGAGATGAAGCTCAGCTCCGAGCAGGTAACCCCGCCTGGACGCTGGGGTTCTCTCCCCAGCTCTGGAAAGGGGGGGTAGGACGTGGGACTCTTGGGGGCGGGTGTGCGGGGGTGAGTCCTTGCAGGATCTTTCCCCCTCAAGCAGACCACCCAGGACTTGTCTCTTATCCAGTGTCCCTAGCTTTCTCGAGTCGCATCCAGAAAACACCAGCCTTTCCCTTACAGAGTCGTCATTCAGTACGGAGACTGGCAGCCTGGCCGGGCTTAGGCTGCGTAGGCCCCAGGGCTGACTTCTTCCCACTGAGTCCCCGCACTGAGGCAGAGCCTTCAGGCTTCTTGCCTCTCCCTGGAGGGTGGTCCTTCCTTTGAGCTCCTTCGCTCACCCTCTTATGACTGAGGCTCCTACCGGCTTGCACAGGAGCCTCTAGACCCTTGGGCCCCTTAACGGGCCAGAGGCTTATTAGAGTGGCACTGCTCTCTGGGCCACACCCCCGCAGCGACTCACCCTGATCCTGCAGGGACTTCAGTGACCCGGTTACAGGGGGCTGGTGGGTGAGAGCAGAGGGGGCTGGGAGCCAGGCCTTCTGGGTTCTCTGGGAGGGGAGTGGGGGCTAGTGGGATAGAGCAGTGGGGGCTGGGAGCCAGGACTCCTGGGTTCTCTGGGAGGGAAATGGGGGCTAGTGGGTGAAATGAGGGGTCTGGGAGTCAGGAGTTCTGGGTTCTCTCACCAGGTCTAGGATAGCAACAGAGTGGAGACTGGTAGCGAGGGGTGTGCGGGGAGTCAGGACTCCTGGGTTCTGTCTTTGCTGTACAGTAACATCCCGCACACTCTCTCCCTGCGGCAGGTGGACCGCCTCCGCCAGGCCATTGAGGAACTCTACTACTTTGAGTTTGTGGTGGATGATCTACCACTCCGAGGCTTTGTAGGCTACATGGAGGAGAGTGGCTTCCTCCCACACAGTCACAAGATTGGACTCTGGACCCACCTCGACTTTCACCTAGAGTGGAACGGCGACCGCATCATCTATGCCAATGTCAGCGTGAGGGATGTCAAGCCCACCAGCTTGGATGAGTCCCGTGGGCCAGGCCTGCTTTCCCTCACTCACACCTACAGTGTCCGCTGGTCCGAGACCACCTCAGAAAGGCGCGGGGAGCGTCGGGGAGGCCGGGGTGGAGATGACGGCTTCTTTCCCAGGACCCTGGAGATCCACTGGTTGTCTATCATCAACTCCATGGTGCTGGTCTTTCTTTTGGTTGGCTTTGTGGTGGTTATCCTCATGCGCGTGTTGAAAAATGACCTGGCCCGCTACAACCTGGATGAAGAAGCTTCCTCCTCTTCCTCGGGTGACGACTTTGACCAAGGAGACAACGGCTGGAAGATCATCCATACGGACGTCTTCCGTTTCCCGCCATGTCGGAGCCTCCTCTGTGCTGTGCTCGGGGTGGGCAGCCAGTTCCTGGCACTGGGCACCGGAATAATTGTCATGGCTCTCCTCGGCATGTTCAATGTCCACCGGCATGGTGCCATCAACTCGGCTGCCATCTTACTCTATGCCCTCACATGCTGCATCTCTGGTTATGTCTCCAGCAACTTCTACCGGCAGATTGGAGGCGAGCGATGGGTCTGGAACATCTTGCTCACCACCAGCCTCTTCTCTGGTAAGATGGGAGGGAGGGCCTTGTTGGACCCTTAACAGTGATCTAGTCTCAATGGGCGTTGGACAGCCCTCTCTATGGTAGCCTTGTTCCTTGGTGTAGACTGCCATCTTATCAATATCCTCTCTGGGGCAATGGGGTCTCTCTGGCCACCCTAAGGAGGAATCTCTGTGGTTCCTCCTTGAGGGAGTTGGGTTGGGTCTCTCTGTGATCCCTTTGGCAGGGTTAGATTGGGTCCCTCTTTTCTCCCTATTGGAGTCTCTATTATCCTCCTTGGAAGAGGAGTTTGTTTCTCAATGGACCTCCTTGAGGTGGTTTGGGACCCCCTAGAACTGCTTGAGGAGTCTCTATGGTACTTTCAGGAATGAGGGTACTTGGGCCCCTCTAGACTCTCTTGGGGAGTCTCTGTAGTACCTGTAGGAGTTTGGGCCCTCCTGGTCTCCCTTGGGCCAGTCTCTATGGTTCCTTTAGGAGGCCAGTTGCTGTCCCCCTGTGGCTGATACCAGATCTCTCCCTCCCATGCCCAGCCCCCTTTTTCCTGACATGGAGTGTGGTGAATACGGTGCACTGGGCCAATGGCTCGACACAGGCGCTGCCAGCCACTACCATCCTGCTGCTGCTGACAGTCTGGTTGCTGGTGGGCTTCCCCCTCACCGTCATCGGCGGCATCTTTGGCAAGAACCGGGCTGGAACGTTCGATGCACCCTGCCGCACCAAGAACATTGCCCGTGAAATCCCATCCCAGCCGTGGTACAAATCCACCCTAGTACACATGACCATTGGAGGCTTCCTGCCATTCAGGTGAGATGCTGTTCTGGGGGTTGGGCTTCCTGTTTCACTCACCACAAGGGGGTGGGACATCCTGTGGGTCTTCCCTTCTGGGGGATGGGACTTCCCGAGTAGCTCCCAAGAAAATAAAGACACTTTCTGTGTGTCTCTTCCCCCCTAAAAGAGGGTGGGGCTTCCTGTTCCCCTTTCCTGGATTATAAACTCAGTGGTACTGAGTCTTCCAAACCACTGAGTTTCTAATCTCGGTAAAGTGTGTGGCTCCTCCCCTTCCTGTTTGTGGGTTGCTCTACCTTTAAACTCGGTGGTACGGAGTCCTCCAAACCACCAAGTTTCTAGGCAAAGCGTATGGCTTCTCCATTTCTTGTATTTGGGTCGCTCTACCACAGGGGTGGGGAAGCGTTTTCCTCCCGGGGTCACCTCCGAGGGTCACATAGAAGTTGGGGGTGGAGTTGCTTAAGGGGGGTGTCCAAGAAAAGAAGGGTCCAGACCATGGCTTTGTCCCCCTATCCTTGCGTGTTTTCAAACAAGCAAGCCTATGGGGGAGGATCCATGGGTGGAGTGCGGGGGGGCTCCCAGCGTGACTACCACAGCCACAGAAGCGGCCACCGTTCTGTTTGGCTGTTCCTGTCCAGAGCACTCCGGATTTCCCGGCGTGGCTCCGTGCGCGGCTATGAGCGGGTGCGCCGCGGCTCACAGGAGTGCGTGTCTGGCTGCTCCACCTTCAGGCGGGCGGGCGGTCTCTCGGATCCGTGGCTCCTGGGTAGCCACGTGGGGTCGCGTCTCGTCTTGCGTGCATCTTCTCCTCTCTGCTTCCTCACTCTCAGCTCCATTTTTTCAGTGCTTGAGGGTAGAAAGTAGCTCGAGGGGCAAGATCCAAGAACCAGGAAGGGGCCACACAAAAACTTCTTGCGGGCCACGTTTTGGCCCCGGGTCTGAGGTTTCCCACCCCGACTCTACCGTATAAAATCGGCAGCATGGAGTTCTCAAAATCCCGGAGTTCCTAGGCCCAAACCCGTGGCTCCTCTGCTTGTTGCACACGAGTCGCTCTGTCTTGTAAGCTCAATGGCATGAAGTGTCCTCCAAACCACTGAGTTTCCAGGCGGAGTATATGGCTCCTCCCCTTCCTGTGTGTGGGTCGCTCTACCCTTTAAACTCGGTGGCAGGGAGGAGGCCTGGGAATGCGCGTGTGACCCCCCCCTCTCTTTCTCTCCCTCCCCCCCCGCAGTGCCATCTCGGTGGAGCTGTACTACATTTTCGCCACAGTGTGGGGCCGCGAGCAATACACGCTCTACGGGATCCTCTTCTTCGTCTTCGCCATCTTGCTGAGCGTGGGCGCCTGCATCTCCATCGCCCTGACGTACTTCCAGTTGTCGGGCGAGGACTACCGCTGGTGGTGGCGCTCGGTGCTAAGCGCCGGCTCCACCGGCCTCTTCATCTTCCTCTACTCGGTCTTCTACTACTCACGCCGCTCCAACATGTCGGGCATGGTGCAGACGGTGGAGTTCTTTGGCTACTCCCTCCTCACCGGCTACGTCTTCTTCCTCATGCTAGGGACCATCTCCTTCTTCGCCTCTCTCAAGTTCATCCGCTACATCTACATCAACCTCAAGATGGACTGAGAAAGCCCACCCCTTCCTCCGCCCATTGGCCAGGGCCTCTCATGCTGTCCCTTTCATTGGGCTGCTAAAGGTCTTGCCTTCTCATTGGCTGGGATCACTGAAGACCCCTCCATCCATTGGCCAGGGCCCCTCACATCCTCTCTCAGTGGGCTGCTATTGGTCTTGCCTCCCATTGACTGGGATCCTAGAAAGTTCTCCTTCTGTTGGTTAAGATGGACATGGTTCAAGGTGTTACTGTTAATAAATTTCCCTCCCATTGGCTGGGACCATTAGAGAGCTGTTCTTCCACTGGCCTGGGCCACTTTGACACCTGCCCCCATTGAACCTGGACAGGTGTTGCTAACATTGCTTCCCTCCCATTGTCTGGGATCCCTAGAGAGCTCTCCTTCCATTGACCAGGGCTGCTTAACATCCTCTCATTGGACCTGAATGGGTGTCACCGATGATGTCACCACCCATGAGCTGGGATCTCTAGAGAGCTCTCCATTAATTGGTCAGGGCCACTTACACCTCTCTTTTTGGGCTGTTCATAGTGTCCTCTCCTGTTGGCTGCAGTCACTAGAGAGAACTCCTTCCATTGGTTAAGATGGACATGGTTCAAGTAGGTACAACACTCTTTCCTCCCATTGGCCAGGACCATTATAGAGCTCCCCTGTCATGGGAGAATGGCCGCTGTGGCCTTAGCCAATTACGCCTGGGTAGGTGTTGCTAATGCTCTTTCCTACCATTGGCTGAGATTGCAAGAGAACTCTCCTCCCATTGGCTAGGGTTGTCCAGTCCCTTCTCCATTGATCCTGGATAAGTACTGCTCATGATCTAACACACACGCACACGTCTGGGATATCTAGAGAGCTTTTCTCCCATTGGCCAGAATGGGCATGGCTCTAGGTAGTACTGCTAATGACCTACCCTCCGATTGGTTGGGATTACCAGGACGCTCTCCTTCCATTGGTCAGCATGGGAGTGACTCACGATGGCACTGATTAATAATCTCCCCATTGGAAGGAATTGCTCGAGAACTCTCTTTCCATTGGTCAGGATAGGCATGGCTCATCCTAATGGCCTCTCCTATTGACTGTGATTGTTACAAAGCTCTCCTATTAGCCAGAATGGGTGTGGATCACTGTGGTACCACTAATAATATACACAACCATGGCCAATCA
The DNA here is from genome assembly GCA_003113815.1 of Sphenodon punctatus. Classification (NCBI taxonomy): domain Eukaryota; kingdom Metazoa; phylum Chordata; class Lepidosauria; order Sphenodontia; family Sphenodontidae; genus Sphenodon; species Sphenodon punctatus. The sequence goes on from QEPC01009531.1 coordinate 1,274,593, forward strand.
GCCAAGCTAAAGACAGCCGCCTTGATCCCCTCCTTTCGGTCTGGACAACTAGCCGATCAGGGAGCGTTGCTAAAGAGTTCTCATTGGATAGATCACATGGCCAATTGGAGAGCACTGCTAAAGAGATTTCTTTTCATCAGCTAGGAGATCTGTCTGGTTATGTGTGTGACGGGGTGCATCTGCTGTATATCTCCCCTCTCATTGGCTGGAATCTGGCCAGAGGGCACTGCTGTTCAGCTCTCTTCCTCTTGGCTGGAACATCTGTCTAAAGAGATCCTGCTCACTGGGATGCCTGGCTCCCCATTAAAGAGCTCTCCTCCACATCTGGCCAGTTGCTGGGATGCTCTCAAGACATCCCAACCAATGGAAGAAGTCTCAACTCTTGATTGGCACGATGCACAGCCAATCAAGCAACCAGAGTGAACCGAAGGGCCAATAGCAGACTAGGGACAGGCTGTGAATCACCCCACTCCCTAGATTGTCCCTATAAGATCCCAAGGGAGGGCTGGATCTTGGGAGTGGATTCCCATGTAGGTATCTAACTCTAGTGGATCCCCCTTGCCAAGATCCCATGTTGTGGATGCAGGGAGAGTATCCATAATAGAGTTCTATGGGGGGATGAGAGAGGATTCCCCCTACAGCTACCAGGACCCTCCCACAAATCTAGAAGTGAGCGTGGATTCCTCCTGGGGGGAGCAACTGGATCCTTCATGAGGCTGGGAATAGATTCCTCATGGAGTTGATCAACCGGGTCCTTTGTGAGGCTGGGGGTGGGTTTCTTATAAAGTTTTGAGTGGATTCCTCAGGGGTAGTGATCAACTGGATCCCTTATGAATTTGGGGCAGAGTCCTCAAGGGGGTGGTCAACTGGGTCCTTTATGGGGCTGGAAGTGGATTCCAGTCGAGCTCCCCAGTGAGTCGCTTGACTGGAGGTGGGTCAATGCTCCAAACTGGGTTGTGGCAGGATCCCTCGTTGAGCTGTGTGGTGGATCACTACAGCTGGTAGAGATTTCCTGGCCTGTTGGACTGGGACTGGAATCCCCACATAGAGGGGAAGGACCTTTCCCTCCCACCACCAGCTTTGCCAGTAATTTCTCTGCCTCCCCATTTCCTCCCGGACTCTGGGGTGCCTGGCGCAGGGATTGGGCAGGGGAATCCCCCTCCTTCCCGGTCCTGCCCATGTATAAATGCCTATAATTATATATAAATATATATATATATATATATATGAGGAGTTCTATATATTAACAGGGACTGAAGTTTGGTTGGATTTTTTAAACCTTGGTTTTAATTTTATTTTGGGGGGAGGGGATTGTTCTGACAGTTTCTTTTTACAGATCTCAGAATAAACATTTATTAATAAAAAATAAAATACAAATTGCGTGTCTGTCTGTAGAACCCAGGAGTCCTGGTACCCAGCCCTCCTGCTCTAACCCATTAGCCCCCACTCGCCTCCTAAAGGACCCAGGAGTCCTGGCTTCCAGCCCCCACCCTGCTCTGACCCACAAATCCCACTCCCCTCCCAGAGAACCCAAGAGTCCTGGCTCCCAGCCCCATTGTTTTGATCCACTAGCCCCCCATTCTTTCCCCAAGGAACCCAGGAGTTCTGTCTCCCAACCCCCTGCTCTAACCCACTAACCCCCCCCCCCATCCCAACGAACCCAAAACTCCTGGCTCCCAACCCCCCGCCCTGCTCTAACCCACTAGCCCCCACTTCCCGCCCGGAGAGCCCAGGAGTCCTGGCTCCCAGCCCCC
>QEPC01009531.1:1277942-1290908 GCA_003113815.1 Sphenodon punctatus
TTCCGTCCACCCTGGGATCCAGCACCCACTCCTGGGATTCCCCTTTCCCAGGGGTAGTGCCCCCTTTCCCCCAGCACCATGGCAGCTGAGGGGCTGGAGAGGATTCTTTTTGATCTACTGCAGCCTGACAATGCCCTGATCCAGCAGGTACTGAGGAGGGGGCAGGTTGGGGGGTATCTCTAGGGCTGAGGGAATGGGGGATGTCAGGCTCCCCCCTAAACCCCACTGCAGAGGCTGTCTCTCCTCCCCTCCACACACCACCCCCTGGATGGACTCTTCCCTGTTCCCTCAAACTCCTTCTCTAGGGACTTCCCCCTCGGTGAGGGGGTATTGAGGGCTCTGGGAATGTGGGGCAGGCTGTGGGGTTGTGAGTGAGGGGAGCAGGGCTTGTGGGGCTGGGTTTTTCAGGTGGTGGCAGTTATTTGGGGTTGTGAGGGAGGTGACAATGAGGAGGGAGGATTGATGGGGGCTCAAGGGTAGAGAGGGAGTCTAGGGCTATCAGGTAAGAGTACTGGGGGTGGAGGGAGGGGCAGTGGGGTGGCTGATGGATGCTGGGGGGGCGTGAGGGCATGAATACTGTAGGGATGGGGGTCTGGGACTCAGCTGGGGGGCAGTGAGGGAATCGCTGAGAAGGGTTCTGGGGGTCTGAGGGAGGGAAGCTGAGGGGATGTGGGGCTTGATGGGAGGGGTGCTGGTATGGGGTAGGGGCGGGATGGTGTGGGTTGAGTAGGGGTGAGAGAGGAGCCCTATGGAGCTGGGAGTGGTAGGCAGACTGTGAGGGGAAAGGAGGTGGGGAAAGGCTGAGGGCTGCAAGGGGGGAGTCGATGCTATGGGGCAGGAGAGGCTGAGATAGACTGTGGGAAGGGGCGTAACCAATCGTTATGGGGCCCAAGACTTTCTTAGCAGTTTCTTGGTGTTTGTGTGCTCGGGGGCTGGGGGGGGACTGACCCTCTCCCCATCTCCCACCTGCTCTGCCCTCCTCCCCAGGCCACAGCCCAGCTGAAAGAAGTCTTCAAGCAGCCCACAGCTTTGGCTGAGCTCTGCCAGGTGTTTTCTGGATCCCAGAACCCTCAGGTGAGTCCAGTTTCCTTTCCCCTGCCCCTTGAATGTGCCTCTCTGGCTTTTAATCCCCCCTCTCCCCCGCCCCCCAGATCCGTCAGTTTGCTGCTGTCTTGGTGAGGAGGCGTCTGACGAAGCATTGGAGGAAACTCAGCGCAGCAGAGCAAGACGCGTGAGTGCGGGGGAGGGGGGGAGAATTATCCCCTCCCGAAACTACTCCAAAAATATTTGGTCAATTGACCAGTCAAACATTGTCAAATAATGGGCAAGTATTTTTAAGGCATTAGCTTATTAGAACAATAACAAAGACTTTATTCATCGCTGCGTTAGATACGTATCATAATTACAAAAACAAATTCGTTAACTGTCAGTGTGAAATTAACTTTAAAAAAAAAAAATTGCAATGAATTGTAGCTTTTAACGATGGTAGGTTACTATAAATGTAAACCGTATTCAAGATTGGGCAGTTCTTCTCCTTGTCTTTTCTCAGTTACAACATTTTAAAAGAATGAGATTAAACCGAAATAAAACAAAGTAACAGCGACTATAAAGAAAAACAGCAAAAGTCAGTTTTTAAAGGCACTTATGCTAAGTAGGCAGCAGGCCCACTCTGCAAGCATTTCGCTTTGTGTTTATCACCTTCAACTACTTTTCCACCTATATCATCAATTCCTCCTCAGTATCTCCTTTTTCCTCTTCATCTGAATACTAAGTCAACTTTTCATCTCCTATTTTCTTTTGTAATCTTAAATGGTGATAGATTATTATTATTATTATAAACATTTATCCTGGCATCCAATTCTCAGTCAGCACCACTCTATCAACTTATCCTGCCCCCCCAGTCTGGAGCTTCTTATTTATATTCTTGGATGCAATCTGATCTGAAGTTTAGATTTGGTACACTCAGGTTCCAAACAGTTAAAACAGCAGTCCTCCTAGGGAGATTCATGGGGATTCCATATGAGGAGCGGATATGCCCTTGTGGGAAGGAGGTGGAGAGTCTTAATCATTACCTGCTGAAGTGCCCCCTGTATGCCCAATTGCGCGTGAGGCTGTGGGATGATATAGGTATGGGAACAGATTGGTCCGAAACCAAGCAACTAATTTTTCTGTTGGGGGACCAGGTTCATGAAAGGTCCAAGCGGGTGGCTATTTTTGCCATCAGATGTGATGCCATTCGGTCCAAATTGTAATCGGGTCGCCCTGGAGGCATAAGATGTTATAGGAGGTGTGTTTGTTTGTAGATATGTGATATGGTAGAGATCCTGTATCATGATGTATTTTATTCCTTTGTCGGCCTCTGATGGTGTATTGGCTGATCATGCTTGATTGTAATATGTAATGGCCATGTGGCTACACATAATAAAGTTATTATTATTATTATAAACATTTATATAGCGCCAATAATGTACTTGGTGCTGTGCAGAACATAGACATAGACGCGGTCCCTGCCTGTGGCTTACAATCTAAAAGACAAGGAGGTGGAGACAGGGGAGAAGACAAACAAACATTCAGGTGGATGCGAAGTCTCAGGTGCGTGTGCTTGGCTTGGTTACAATCAGGTTGGTGGCAGCAGTCTGCAGAGGAGGGCAGACAGTAGGTATGTGGGGAACGACTAGCAGGCCTTGGGAAAGGCGGCGAGGAAAAGGTGGGTCTTGAGGAGGGATTTGAAGGAGCGGAGGGAGGGGACAAGGCGCTGCCAAGCTTCCCGTCAGTGAAGGGGTTCACTCTCTTTCTGGGGTTTGAGTGGATGGTTCCCCAAACTGACCAGTTTCGTTCCATGCCTGCAGTAGTGCAGCGTGGGAGCATTAAAAGAACTTCTGCCACTGTAGCTAGGGCTGAAAGAAGGACACGGCCCTTCCCACCGTGATGACAGAGCACTTTTTAAAAAAATTTTATTCAGCTGCTGGAATTGCACTCCACGTGGTTCTACGCCTGGATGGGCGGCCGCTTGCTTTATCATTTGCTATCGCCACCGGACTTGTTCGTTCATCTTTATATCCTTTTAAAATTGGCAAGCGCCACTCTAAGGTTGCAAGCTGAATCCGATTCAGAAAAGTCATGGCCCTAGAAACGTGGATTGAGAAGATAAGCAGCTTTCCCCTGATATTATTTTGCTATTTTTTTTTTCTCTTCAGCTTCTGTAAGTGGACTTTGTATTCTCACAAGTATGTTTCTTAAAGTTCCGGAACGCATTCTTGGCATTGGACAATGGAAGTAGACAGACGGACGGACAGGGCGGGCTGGCTGAAGGCAGCACGCCGGATGTGGAAGTGGAGTAGGCTGAGCCTGCTTTGGAACAGCCCTGCTGACAGCGCTCGAGTCTGGAATATCCTGGAGCACCACCCCGGGCCAGAGCAAGCTGGTCAAACCCGGGGGCACCGGCCCAGAGGGGAGCTGCTGTCCGTCTGCTCAACCCACTTGCACTGCAGCTCCACGCCTGGTCAGCTGTTGCCATGACAACGAACGCAAGTCGTGCCAGACTGAGTCAGACCAATGGTCCATCAAGCCCAGCATCCTGTCTCCGACAGTGGCCAATCTCAATCGCATGGGAGAAGAACCAACAGTCGCAATGGGCAATCCATTCCCCGTTGTTCAATCCCAGCTCCCGACAGTAAGAAGTTCGTTCTGTAAAGTACTTGGTCAATAGCCATTAATGGACCTACTCTCTAAGAACTTATCCAGTCCTCCTTTAATCCCAGCTATACTACCGGCCTTGACAATGACCTCTGGCAACAAATCCCATAAGTTAATTATGTGTTGAGTGAAAAATTTGTGTTAAATCTGCCAGCAGCTAGTTTCATGGAGTGTCCCCTAGTTCTAGTACTATTTGAGAGGGTAAATAACCGTTCCCTATCTACTCGTTCCACACCACTCAAAATTTTATAAACCTCTATCATGTCCCCTCTGTCTTCCCTTCTCTAAGCTGAAGAGACCCAGCTTCTCAAGCCTCTCTTTGTACGGAAGCCGTTCCATACCCTTTATCATTCTCATTGCTCTTCTCTGTAACTTTTCGGCAATGTCTTTTTTGAGATGGGGCGACCAGAACTGCACACAATATTCCAGGTGCGGTCGCACCATTGATTTGTATAGCGGCATTATGACATCCTCAGTTTTATTCTCTATCCCTTTGCGAATAACTCCTCACATTCTGTTTGCTTTTTTGACCGCTGCTGCACATTGGGCTGAGGATTTCAGTGTATTGTCCACAACCACCCCCAGATCCTTTTCCTGAGTGGTAACTCCTAGCTTAGTACCCAGCATTGTGTACTCATAATTTGGATTATTTTTCCCTACGTGCATCACTTTGCACTTGTCCACATTAAATCTCATTTGCCATTTAGATGCCCAGGCACCCAGTCTCGTAAGATCCTGTTGCAGTTCCTCACAGTCTGCTCGTGGTTTAACTACCTTGAATAACTTGGTGTCATCTGCAAATTTGATCACCTCACTCTTAATGCCCTTTTCCAAATCATTAATGAATACATTAAATGGTCCCAATACAGATCCCTGGGGCACACCACTTTTTACATCTCTCCATTGTGAAAACTTACCATTCAGTCCTACTCTTTGCTTTCTATCCTTTAACCAGTTACCGATCCATAGTAAGACATTACCTCCTATCCCATGACTTTTTAATTTTCTCAAGAGTCTTTTATGTGGGACCTTATCTAATGATTTCTGGAAATCCAGGTTCACTATATCTACCGGGTCTCCTTTGTCCACATGTTTATTTACACCCTCAAAGAATTCCAACAGATTAGTGAGGCATGACTTCGCTTTGCTAAATCCATGTTGACTCTTCCCCATGTCGATCAACATGCCCAGCGAGTCTGTTCTTAATGGTAGTTTCCACATTTTGCCCAGCACAGACGTCAAGCTTACTGGTCTGTAGTTTCCAGGATCTCCTCTGGATCCCTTTTTAAATATCGGGGTTACATTTGCCACCCTCCAGTCTTTGGGTACAGTGGCAGATTTTAGCAAGAGGTTACAAATTACTAACAGTAGGTCTGAGATTTCATATTTGAGTTCCTTCAAATATGCAGTTGGACCGTAGAGTTGCGCGTGCTCGCCTAGAGCATCAGGTGATCCGCCTGCAACTGTACCCATGGAGTACCCATGGATGCCCATGGAGTACCCCCGCTGGGTACAGCTCAGCTGACTCAGCGGGGTTGCAAATGACTGCTTTACTAAGTGGCGGCTGAAGGTCAGCCACTGGCGTTGGTTTGTTTTTGAAAAACCTGGCAATGCTTTTTCACTTTTGATGTTTGTGATGAGAAAGTGGTCCGGTCCCCAACATTGTGAACAAAGAGCTACATCGTGTGGGCAGAGCATCCACACCATAAAAGATGTGGCTACTCCTTTATCAGCCAAGCCCAAGCCGCTTTCGTATTAGCTACATTGTCAGGCTCGCGGGAAATAACGTTCTGTGGATATAATTCATGGGTTTATATCTCGAAACTGGCCAGCAATATGTCGGGCTGTGTAGTGGGGATGCATTGTGACTGGAAGGAGTAAAGCGCTGGTGGTTGTTACCATGAAGTCGATGACTCCCTCATTGTGAATATTGCTCCGCTCCTTATCAGACACTAGAGACGCATGAGGCGTTTGAGGAATGAGACGCATGAGACGTTTGAGGAATAAGACGCACAACTCTCTCTCTCACGTCTTCCGCTTCAGCGTTCCGAAGGCTTCCTCTGCAAGCCGTTTCCTACTTGGAACTTTGTAAACTGGATGCAGTGTTTGAAAAAATTCTAGCATATAAGGATTTTCAACTCTGAAATGGTGTCTTGCCAGCATAAATACCTCTAGCGAACATACAATCAAGATTATTTTTCTGGTCATCGGAGATCTGATCCTAAAAACAACAATACCAGTTCGATGAACGTCTGAGGACTTTCCAGGAAGTAGGCGTTCTTGATACTGAAGCACATGGAGTAGAAACAATATTAGAGGAGAACGTAGAAATGGAACTAGCGACGTTTTCCTTGTTGCTCGTAGCTTCGGGACAAGACTCTCTGCTTTGTGATGCTGCAAGGAACATCTGAAGAAAAAAAACAAAAAACAAATTTTGATGCAGAGCCGTTTGCCCTTTCTTACTGCTTGGCTGCAATTTCAGAATACACTCATGAGAACACTATTGGGTACCCCTAAAGCCACCAATCAGTGTCACCATGTGATAGAGTGGGTATTTTGCACAGATTGAAGGATGTAGCCAGCCAAGATCAACTTGCCTTGGCCTCATCCCACAAAATAGCCCCACTCTACACCAGGTTAAAAGAAAACGGGGGCAGAGAAGGGTACCTGATTAGTCTACAAAATTTTAAACTTAGGAAGGTATTTTCACTTTGCCGGTTTCTATTACTCCCCTCCAAAGTTCTTGAGGGCCGTTATCAACAGACTCCGTGGCTACTCCGTAAATGCCCTTGTGGTTTGGATCAAATCGACGATTTACATCGTATAATATTAGAATGTCGATTTACGGACTCTATTTGGAAAAACTGGTTGAATAAGTTATTACGGACTAAAAAGTTCTGGCCAAGTAAATACTTACTTCAGTTTCTCTTGACTAGAACAAATGTAAGTCAATTGTGGGAAATAGCTAATATATTTTGTTTGATGATTGAATCTAGAAATAAGATAGCCAGAATGAATCATGTAAGTAAGGATGATAAGTAGTATGTGGAACTTCTGCCTTATTAATTGTTTTAAATAATTTGATTGCGCCATGAGGGACGATGGGAGTTTTACAATTGTATTATGTGGAGCCGCGCATAAACTAGCTAGCTAGGATTGGACTGTTTAACAACTATATGGAACCTTGTTTACTGATGGCTCAAACTGTTTTATGTTAAGGAATGATTTTATATGTAATTGTTCTTTAAGGTAGTGGTGATGGCCAGGAGCCAAGCCCAATAAAGTAGGCTGATTGATTGATTGTTTGACTGCAATAATCGGTTGTTAACAGTAACTGGGCACCCAGCACAAGAATTTAACCAGGGGCTGCTTCGTTCTGTCTGCGTGTGTCACGTACGCAGAAGAGCAGGATTTGCAATGAGCTCTTTAACAGTTTTCCCACGGACTCTTCTACTGAAATACTTCCAAACAAATTATTTTTTGGCTTTCTCCAACTCGCCATAATTAAATGTCACACAGAGTGCCCCTTTACGCATGTCGCAGGTGCCCTAGGCAGCCCCGCAACAGGCATAACAAAATCTTAGTGGAGTTAACGTCATGTCTGTTTTACCCAGACGTTTAATTCAACCAGTAGCCTTCTAGAAAACCAGTAGCTGCAGGAAAGAGACTTGAAGACTCCAGCTCAGTCCTTCCCAGGAGCTTTACAGAGCAGACCCCCAGATCCCATGGAGGGAGGGGATACTCCCTGTTTCCTGCAGCAGGCCCAAGGGCGTCGGGGGCAGTTCCTAGCCACTTGGAACCTTTGCCGCTGTGATGACGGCTTGCGAGCCTGTTCGGAGATGCCCGCAGTTACAGCAGATGGCCACTAGGAGAAACGTCGCTATGCTGCTTAATTGGGGGGGGGGGGGAGAGGCCGAAGATGCCCCCCACTCCTCCTAAATGCAGTGGGGGGCTGTCTATAGCCATGTATAAGGTGAAAGCTGCCGCCTACCCAGCAGCCTTATTGGAATATTTGACAATATTTCAGATAATAGGCGCTCAATTGACAATATTTGGCCAGTTATTGACCAGTGAGACAACCCTACCCCGCCCCCACACCTCTCTTTTTGGGGGGTGCATCTAATTTTGCAGTTCCTGTAACCCCCCTTTCCCCCTCATTTTGCTTTTGCAGGCTAAAACTCTTGGTGCTGACGGCTCTTCAGCAGGAAATGGAGTGAGTATTTTTTGGGGGGGCAGGCTGGCGTCTTGCAATCCTGTTGTGCATAGACTGATGGGACCCCCTCCCGCGGCTTTTGGCTTCTCTCCATATATCTTCTTTTCCTCTGGCAGCTATTTCACCCTGTTTCCACCCCCCGATCCCCAATCACAGAGTTCCCTGAGCTTCCCCTCCCTCCCCCCAAACAAAAAACCCCAGCCTGTCTCCCCAGCTCCGGATTTGGAGCTAGCTAGATATAGACCTTTCCTCCCTCCCCCCAGGCCAAATCTTTTGGATTCTCTTCCCCCTGGCAGCTACCACATCTCCCCTGATCCCCAGGAATTGAATCCCCCTTCCTCTCTAATTGTACACCACCAAAACAGCCTGTCTCCCCAGTGCCTGATTTGGAAAGAGTCTGCTTTAGTTGTGAGCATTTTACCGCAATGGAGGGTTTAGGTGTTTCCCTCGTCCCTCTTACCCATGACAGGGGGGTTACTCCAGACTAATTGTGGCATGGGTCCACCCCCCCCCCCATTCTCTAGGGTTTGCCCCTAGTTGATTGTGGTGTCCGCCCAACGTTGCCACTGTCCAGCCCCCCAAATTCCCTTCTCTCAGCTGGCACTGACTTTGGATGGGTCTGTTAGGAGGCTGGTTTGCGACACTGAGTGCTGCTTAAGGGGAGCCTTGATGGATTATGGGGAGCAGGCAGAGCTCTGCCCCTGGCTGATTGGGTTGTATCTGTGTGCCCCCCCCCCAGGCACAAAGTCATCCTGGCGCTCTCCCAACTGGCCGCCATCATCCTAAAGAATGAGACGTTGGAGAGGTGGCCGCAGCTGCTTCAGCTGATCCAGCAGGGGGCGCACTCCCGTGACCCCACCCAGAGACAGGTACAGAGACAGCTGGGAGGGAGGGGGGGGGGCGTAGCTGAGCTGGACTCTGGCTGGGAGGGAGGGACAGATCGGAGGGGGGTGAGCGGGGCAGCGTCGAAGAGAAATGTCTGCTGTGAATAGATGGGATGTGGGTTTGAAAGGGTGGTGGGGGTGAAATTAGGGTCTTCCTCTCCCACCCACTCCTCTCTCTTTTCAGGTGACTCTAGGTGTCTGGGATGGGGAGTTCTCTGTGTGCGGGGGGGGATGTCTCACGCGCTTCCCCGTTGCAGGTGGGGCTCTTACTGCTGAGTACAGCACTGGAGGTGAACCCTGAGGCCTTTGCCCCCCACTACAAGGACCTGCTGCGTCTCTTCCACCAGACGCTGGCGGAGCGCGGGCACCCGGGCGTGATGTACTATTCCCTGCGCAGCCTCAGTGCCATGGCGGCTGGGCTGGGCTCCAACGAGATGGTGAGGGGCCCTGCCGTGCCCTCGACCTCCCTCCCGTCACCGGCAGGGCTACCTGCTGATTCCCCCGTGCGAGAGTTGATCCGCGTCAATGAGGTGAGGGGGGGCGGGAGGGGCTGTGGGGCGCTCGTGGTAGTGCCGTACTGAGTCGGATCAATGGTCCCTCGATGCCAGCATCCTGTCTCCGACCTTTTTTTAAACCCAGCTGTACTCCTGGCCTTGTCCGGAGGTGGCCCCATGTTGTTGGCATGTCACAGGCGTGGCGCATCCGACAGGGCTCCCCTGTGCTGTCCAGCTCGTACGTGTGGGCTGTGGAGTAGCACGTGTGTTTGTATCCCTCATGTCCGTGCTGTGCTTAGCTTTGTGATCACGGGATTGGCATGTTGTCAAGGCATGTCTGAATGTGTCGGACTGGTATGTCAACATGGCAGCCTGGGTGAATTTGAGGTTGTGGGTATCTTGACGTGTTCTTCTTGTGACGTATGATTTCATGGAGTGCATGTCGTGCTTTGTGTTCCCCATGTTCTTGGCACGTGAACATGGCATGTAGGCTTGCTGAGAGGTGTGTAGTTATATGGGCCATGTGTCCTTGTATGTTCTTAGCATGTTGGCAGATGTTAAACTTGGACAGGTATAGCCGGGTATGTCAACAATAAGGTGCCTGTGTTTCACTGACATGCTAAGAACACGTAAGTGCAATGCATGACACAAATGCCTTGCTGACATGCTAACACATGATCATGATGTGTGATGCTCCATGTAACCCCATGTCCCATTGACGCAGCAAGCACAGTGTGTGACACCTTCTCCCGTAACCACACATCTTGCCAACATGCTAAGAACACGTGAATATGATGCATGACACCCCATTTAACTGCATGTCCCATTGACACACGAGGGGCATAAGAGCGGGATGTATGACACGTTCCACGCAACTCGCATCTCGCTGACATGCTAAGTACATGAAGACAATGCACAACACGCTCCCCATGGAACCACATGTCTTGTTGACATGCTAAGAACATGTGGTTACAATTGAGTGTCACGCTTTGCCTACATTATGTGCGTAGTATGTCAGCATGGATGGAGCTGTGGCTACAGTCAGGGTGTGCTGTCTGTCCCGCTCCCGCGTGTTCATAGCATGCCAGCACGGTATCGGCACACAGCTACGTGGAGGGATGCGTTTTTAGCCTGTTCGCACATATGTTTGCATGTCAGGCTTGACGCAGGTTCACGCACCGTTGTTGCATCGCGGTACTAGGCTTCTCGGAGGTCTGTGTGTCTAGCGTGTGCTTGGCATGACGGTGGCGGGTTCCATGTGATAGCAGTGTCTCCTCCCCACCAGGCCCAAGCCAGCGAGGTGATGGAAGTCTTTGATGAGCTCATGGAGACTGAAGTCTCCATTATCGTCCAGCACCTCTCGGAGGTCGTTGGCTTCTGCCTGGAGGTGAGTCGTGGACCTTCCCGCCCCCCCCCCGTCCCGCTTGGCGCCCCCCCTGCTCACCAACCCTCTCTTCTCTCCCTCCCCAGGTGGCTTCCAACCCGACGCTGGGGGACAACCTGCGAGTAAAAGCCTTGTCCTGCATCAGTTTCCTCATCAAACTCAAGGGCAAGGCCATCGTGAAACACAAGCTTCTGTCCCCAATCCTCAATGCGCTGTTCCCCATCATGAGTGCTGAGCCGCCCCCAGGGCACTTGGACCTGGAGGACGAAGAGACGGAGCAGGAGATGGAAGACCTGGCCGAGGTGCAGACCCCAAAGCACTACGCTGCCCAGGTGAGACCCCGCTCCACGGTGCCCCAGCATCCCTCGGGGGCGGGGGGATTCCCTTTCTTGTTCTCTCATCAGGTTTCTCTGTCTTTCTGCACGTAGTCAATGGCTACCTGCATTAGCATTGTTAATGTCTCTGGCCATTCGTCTGGCCCCAATACACATTTTGGTATCTCTTTGTGTTTTCTGTATGGCGGTGACGTGTAAGAGCCCTAATTCGAGTTATACAGTTCTCAGAGTCAACATTACAAACATGTGGAACCTTTGACATTACATAGTGTACGTGTATAGTAACATTACATACATGTGAAACCCTTGGCACCACACATTTACCAAACATGTAGTCCCGTGTTACACGTGTGTGACTCCAGGTTTCTCCATGACACCCCCCCTCCCTTAATCCAGCATGATCCATGGGGTGCCTATTGGTGAATTCTGACCAATTCCATCGTGCCCCCGGCATGACCCCCTGGGCCGCACCAGTGCCCCTCCCTGGGCCCTGACTGATCCCAGAATGCCCCAGGACCACACCCTCTCCATTTCAACATGCCCCTTGGTTACCGCTTCTTGGCCCAATCCTAGCCTGCTCGTCTCTCGATCCCAGCATGCCCCACGGTTCTGTCTTGCTCAATCCCAGCATGCTCTTGTGTTGCTCTGGCCAATCCCAGCATGTCAAGGGGCTGCACCAGGCTCTGACACCTCTGTTGCCCCCCCCCCCAGGTGGTGGATATGCTGGCACTGCACCTTCCCCCCGAGAAGCTGTTCTCCCAACTGGTGAGTGAAGGAGAAAGGGGGGGGGGGGGAGAGCGGGTTTGGGGGGGGGGGGCCTGTCATTCCGTCTGTCTGTCGTCTGTTCCCAGATGCCGCTGATGGAGCCGGCGCTGCGGAGCGCCAACCCGTACCAGCGCAAGGCGGGGCTCATGTGTCTGGCGGTGCTGGCTGAGGGATGTGGGGATCACATCCGGAACAAGTGCGTACCCCCCAACCTGCCCCCCCCCAGGCGGAACCTGGTCGCCCTGCCCTCCCCATTCCTGCATTGTTCACCCATTGTCCTGCGGTGCCTCCTATGGTGACACCCCTTTGCTATAGAGGGTCCTGGTTTTGGGGGGTGGGGGGTGTCACTGCCCCTCTCGGGGCCTGATTTTGGGGGGTGTCACTGCCTCTTTCTGGTTTGTGACACACACACACACACCCCTCCCTCCTACTTTGCTGGTTTTCTGGGCAGGGGAGTTGGGGGTGTCGCCCATTGGAGGGGATCCGTATGGGGTGCAGGACACGCAGCGCAGGCCGTGACGGTGCCTCTCTCACGGTGCCCCCACCCCCCAGACACCTCCAGCCGATGCTGCAGGTCGTGTGCCAGGCGCTGTCGGACGAGAGCCAGGTCGTCCGAAACGTGGCCCTCTTCGCCCTGGGACAATTCTCGGAGAATCTGCAGGTGAAGCAGGGGACCCAGGGGGCTGGGAGAACAAGGTGGGGCTGCAGGCAGGCTTGACTCTCTCTCTTTCCCTGACCCCCGCCCCCCCCCCCCCAGCCGGACATCAGCCGCTTCTCGGACGAGATCCTACCCCTGCTGCTGCGCTACCTGGAGGGGGTGGAGCTGGTCCACACCAGCCACCTGGCCAAGGCCTACTACGCCCTGGAGAATTTTGTGGAGAACCTGGGTAAGAACTCCCGCCCTCCCCATGGCACTGAGGCACCTGCCCCCCACCCCCGGGCACTGAGGCACCCACCCTCCCCGGTACCCGCCCTCCCCTAGGCACTGCCACTCTTGCTCGGTCTAGCTCAATCCCAGCATGCCCCTGGATTGCCTCTCCCTGACCCCCACCTGCCATTCTCTCAATCCCAGAATGCCCTGGAGTTCTGCCTTGCCCAATCCCAGCATCTCCCTGGATTGCCTCTCCCTGACCCCCACCTGCCATTCTCTCAATCCCAGAATGCCCTGGAGTTCTGCCTTGCCCAATCCCAGCAT
>QEPC01009531.1:1317934-1334070 GCA_003113815.1 Sphenodon punctatus
CCCCCCCCCCCCCACAGAAATCCTACAGGGAGAATGAGGAGCCCCCGCTGAAATCCTACAGATTTAGTCCCACCCCAAAATAACCCTGAAACATCAGACAGGATGCCAGACAAACAGCCCCAGCCCCAATACATCAAACAGAGCCAAACCCCACTATGGAGACCCCACAAAAGGATCGTAGGGTTGTAGCCAGAGTCCCGAAAGGCCTCAAACCCTAAATCCAGCGACACCCATAAAAATCCCCAGATCAATGCAATTTCACAGCCAAAGGCACCCAAAAAGATGCCGCTGAACCCCAAACTCTTCCACCGTCTGCGAAACGCCCCCTGCCTCTAAATCCCGTCAACGTCCAATTCATGAGACTAGGGGAAATTTTAGAATTAAGAGATTAGAATTATAAATTAAGCTTCTCTAATTTAAAAACGGGAGAATTTTGGAGCATCCGGGGGCTCCCAAAATTTGGGGATTAAAATTTAACAAGATGAGCAAAGGGGGAAAGTGAGGTTAAATTGGGAACATGAACAAAGAGGGAGTTGAATTAGGCTGATAAAAGGGCTCTAGCATTCAGACGGTGGGTTAATCTACTATGAAATAGGTTGAAGTTATTAAAATATAGTATTAAAAATGAATAATGCCATTAGTTACTAGCGGCAACGGGAAACTGCACTTAACAAGCATTAAACCCAAAAAAAAAAAAAAAAAATAAAAAAACTTAACGTCAACCCGAGTGCTAATAAATAAGTTTCCCAAGCAATTGGGTTTGTCAGCGATATTAACTAACAACCGCAAACAAATTACATTAATAAGATGGCGAGAGGGACGTTTGATAACAAGAATATTAAACTACATTAATATGAACTTTTTTTAAAAAAAAAACCCTCATTAAAACGACACAACAGGAATATTAAACAAGAATATTAATATTTCAATGAGCATTAAATAGTATTAATAGCAGTTTTGAATACTCATCAATACTTTGATGAGTATTAATAGCAGTTTTTAACCAAGTTAATTGACAAATAATCAACTATAACGAGTCATTAAGGAATAAAAATTAATGGCGAGTGAATTAAATTAAAAGCAATATTAACCATTTATTTGTTAACCCACAGAATTTAAAAATGGTTTTATCATTAATTATATGGCCTGTCAATTAATGACCAAGCAACATAAAGACAAAGAATAAGCAACTAATAATCGACGCTATTAAATTAGTGATCCATTTTAGTAATCGATAAGTTAATCAAAGTGATTAAAAGTCATTAATTTAGACGCTGCGTTGGCAGCGGGGGGTGATGGGCAGAGGCTGGAATGCGGTGGGTTACTAGGGGGAACGGTCGCTAGGCTACAGCATCGGTAGAGATGCTGTGGATACAATGTTGCTAGGAGACAGGCTCCTGCCCCGCCCACCACGCTTCGCTGCTCAGCCACCCTCTCTCTTCCCCCTCCCCTCCAGGCTCAGAATGAGAGTCGCTGTCCAAGCCCCTTACATTTATAAACCCGCTCTGACCAATTAAAGCTTTTCCCTCGCTAGGGAACAAGCCAATCAGTACCTCTCCACCCACGTGGCTTCTCTCCCGCCAGCCTGGAGACTCCAACGTTCGCACCCTTAGGTTCCAACCAATCAAAGGGCTTCTCGTTCTCTCTCTGCCCCGGAGACTGCGACATTACAAGCTCCCCCCTCATTAGTTCCAATCAATCAGAGAGTTCTTCTCCGTGAACCTTCTTTTCTCATTCGTTCGCCCATAAATTGCTAGACTCCATTCTCTCTCCCGCCCCTTAGCGATTCTGGCCAATAGTAAGGGAGGTTCCTATGGCATTCTAACCAATCAGATCCGAAACTGTTTCTAAGAGACCTGCCCCGGTAACAGAATTCTGCCCGCACACTGGAACCTGGCCAATGAGAGAAGGCTCCTGCCCCGGTCATTAACCAATCAAAAGGAGACAATCGTTTTCCCGCCAATCCCCCCCATAGTCTTCTCAGTGACCCCATGATGCCACGTGTTTATATATGTAAATAAAGAATTAAATATTCATAATGTCTATAGCCACCCAATTATTATTAATAAGAGGGGGAACCGCTTGGAGGGGTTTAACTGAGCCTCACTAATGAACACTATTGTTTATTCTCAAATTATATATAATTTGAGAATAATTTATTTATATTATCAAAGACTGGCAATAATATACAATCTAAACTAATTAACAAGGCACCTGAATCATTCTCCACATGGTGCTGAAATTGGAGCTTGGCATTTCTTAATTACTAATAATAAAACTGCTGTTAAAATAACAGCTAATGAGATATTAATAGAGTTATGAAGAAAATTAACTGTTCAGTTAGTAATTCTCAAGTTATTAATAAACCACAAGTTAATTTAAAGTTATTAAGAATAACAGATTATTTTCATTTAGTAACCTCAGTCG
Organism: Sphenodon punctatus; assembly: GCA_003113815.1. Classification (NCBI taxonomy): domain Eukaryota; kingdom Metazoa; phylum Chordata; class Lepidosauria; order Sphenodontia; family Sphenodontidae; genus Sphenodon; species Sphenodon punctatus. The sequence goes on from QEPC01009531.1 coordinate 1,320,362, forward strand.
ACAAGTGCATTGTTTTTAGGAATAATTAATAATCAATTATATTTAGTCTGAATTATTATGAATTAATAATACACTACTAATCACGTATGGGTTATTTGAATTAATGACTGATTCGTAAAATGTTATTCATTAGGGAATGATAAGAGTTAAATGATCATTAAACCACGCAGCCTGACTTCTAGTTAATAATGAATGGAAAATATGGCTCCCTAAAGGATTTTTATAAATGGGGAGTTTATGAATAAACCACTATTTGTTAATGAATTATGTTTGGAATAACTACTAAATTAATGTAGTTAAACTAATAAATTACATTTAATAGCAGCTGTCAAGCAAACCATTAATAATAAGTGGGAAATACATATGACCTTTGGGTTGGATTTACTTCTAAATTATTACTAAAATACTATTCAGTTTTTAACAACTGTACAGACAGTACCTTAATGGTAAATAATATTTAATAACCACATCCTGAACAATTATTAATGATAAATGTGGAAATACTAATCAGTGACAGGTTAATTACTGAAGTGTTAATACAATTCTTATTAATAAAACATATTAATGTTACTTGATGATAAACAATTTTAAGATTAGCTAATTTTTGATAAAGACATAACCATGTCCTGAAAAAAACTGCCAATTTAACATACTGAAAATCCTATAACTAATGGATCAATTTAATGACTTAATAAAATAATATTTATTAACAAATTGAGTTGGGAATGATTCATTAAGGATAATTATCGTAACCACAGCCATACAAATTATTTGTCAAAAATTAGGTATTAATTACGAATGGGTTCAGGTAATTAATGATGTAACGATAATAATAGTAGTCACCGTTATACAAATTACTAATTATGAATGGGTTACACTAATTGCTAATAGGTTCTGATAACTAATAAATTAGGGAAAATAATAATGGTAGCCACAGGTATACAAATTGTGAGTTATAAATGGGATATACCAATCAGTGAGATATTTAAATAATTAATGAAGATAACAAGGTAGCCACAGTCCTAAAACTATTTGTTGTAAATGATATGAACTAGTCATTAAATGGATTGTCATTAATTAATGATAATAATAGTAGCCTCAGTCATATGAATTATTAGTTGTATATGGGATATTCTAATCATTAATGAATTCAGGTCATTAATTAAATATGTATAAAATGCTATTAGATAATGAATGTGACTCATAACGAATAATTATAATTAAAGAACCACAGTCTGCCAAGTTATTCATTAGGGCTGGAAAATATTAACAACTAAAATGATTTAATGATTTAAGAATAAAATGCAGTTTCTTAATGGTGTTGGACATATTTATTTATTTTTATTTATATAAAATTTATATCCCGCCCCTCCTCCCCACAGGGCAGCGAACAACAGTATAAAAACAATAAAACAATTTAAAACCGTTAAAAATATACAATACCGGGGAACAAAGACACCCACCCCTACCCCTCGCCAAAAGCCTGGCAGAACAGCCAGGTCTTACATAGACGCCGAAATAACAGGAGAGTGGGAGCCAACCGAGCCTCCTCCGGGAGCGAATTCCACAGCACAGGGGCGGCCACCGAAAAAGATCTAACATCGGTGGCCACCCGCCTCGCCCGGGGAACCTCCAAAAAGGCTCCCAAGGACGATCTCAAGGGTCGCACAGGCACATGGGGAGTGAGGCGGTCCCGCAGATAAGCAGGGCCCAGGCCGTGAAGGGCTTTAAAGGTTAAAACCAGCACCTTGAACCTGGCCTGGTGCTTTATAGGCAGCCAGTGACTGGTGTCATGTGCTCCCTGAGACCCGCCCCCATCAGGAGACGGGCGGCCGCATTCTGCACCAGCTGCAGCCTCCGGACCAGCTTCTCGGGCAGCCCCACGTAGAGCGCGTTGCAGCAATCCAGCCTCGAGGTGATGAAGGCGCGGATGACAGTGGCGAGGTCGGAGTCTGAGAGATACATAACAGATAATCATTGTCAATTAGTAGCAACAGCCGGACACATTATCCATGCGGGGTAAGTACCCAACCAATGTATAGTACTGAATACAAATTATTAATAATGAATTGAGGAAATAATGAAATAATAATTATTACTGTTTGTTAGTAGTAGTATTTTATTAGTAGCAGCAATTATTGTTAGTATGACTTGCTTATTATTTCTTATTATATTGCTATAGATATTTATTATTAATGAACTAGCAATAAATACCAACCCGTTATGATCAATGAGAATAATTCATCGCTGGCCTGAGACATACTCAGTGCATCAAAGGTTGTTCTCAAGTACAGTTCTAATATTTACATAGCGTCTGTTCAATATTAGACACAACAAAGAGAAATGGGCGGGAGGGGGGGAAAGATGGGGGAAGGCCAGTTGGTAATTAAGGACGAGAGTTGCTCATACGGTGCTGCTGTTTGCTGATGAATCACTCAATGGATTCATCACTAGCGTTACGGCAATCGCAACTGTAATACAAGTCTGGTGGTTTTAAGGGCTACGATAAAAACGTTAGGAATTTCAGCTTTAATTACAACCACATGCCATTTTTCGGGTGTGGGGGGTGGGGAAGGTTTGGAAACATGTTATAAAACCCACCAGATGTATATGGATCTTATCTATCTAAGAATGCCAGGGAAAGGGCCTAAAGGGGTTTGATTGCACCCTACTCCCCGGGTCCCATCTGACACACACACACCCCCCACCCATCCTGAGCATTGTGACACCTTCCCCTCAAACCCCCCATCCTCCCCCACAACCCCAACCAAACCCCACCTCTCCCTGCCCGACAAACACTTTTCCAAATAAAAAGGGTTTTGTGCCGCCGCCTCCGAAAGATGCCAGACTGCGAGCTCAAGCGAACCTCCTGGGGAGGGAGTTCCACAACCCCCAAGAACGCCCTCCCGCGAGCCCCACAGACAACAGTAACTGATGGAACATGCAGGAGGGCTTTAAATGTTTAGGGCTTTAAATGTCAAAACCAGCCCCTTGAATCGTGCCTGGAAAGCGATAGGACTCAGAGCAGACGTCGGCGCACCGGTGTAATGTGCTCCCGGTGACTCATTCGCGAAAGGAGCCGAGCCGCCGCATTCTGCACCAGCTGCAGCTTCCAAACAGTCATCGAGGGCAGCCCCCACGTTAGAGCGCATTGCAGTCATCTAGCCTCGCGGTGACGAAAGCACGGACGACAGCGGCTGGATCGGAATCAGAAAGAAAAGGCCACCGTCTCCTCACCAGATGGAGCTGGTTGAAAAGCGTTCCTGGCCACCGCCGCCACCTGACAATCCAGGAGCAGCGAGGGATCCAAAAGCCACTCTGAGGCCGCGAACCTGGGTGACCAGAGGGGGCCGGAGCCCCTCAATGACAAGTGTCCCGATCCCTTCCAAGACCGGCCAACCATCATCACTTCAGCCTTGTCAGAATTCAGCTTCAATTGGCTCACCCTCATCCAGTCCCCGACAGCAGCCAGACATTGGGTAAGCACCGAGATCGCGGGACCTTGGTTGGATGAAAAAGAGAGATCAATAAGCTAGAATTCCCCTTGGCCATCTCCAGGTGCAGGTCATCAGCCAAAGTCACAAGCTCAGTTTCTGTGCAATACCCGGGACAAAATCCTGGGTCCAGGAATCCAACAACATTGAGATGTGCCTGGAGCTGTCGGGCTGTCACGGGTTGGAGGGTCAAAAAACCCCACTTTCCTGGGTTGGGTGACTCAATTTCCCTCCCTCGTAGCCCACCTGAACCAGTTCTTTCTCTGGCTGGTCCAGTTCTGCAAAGGGGTATAATCCTTTTGCCACCCAAACTCCCAGGGAGCCTCCCGTTTACATTCTCTCTCTCTCTCTCTCTGAGTTCGCAAGAGCTTGAAAACTCAAGGTGCTCACTTGTGTTCCCAACGTAGACCACAGAACACTTCTTATCAAAGAAGAAAGTTTATTGATTACATAAGCCATGATAGTTTGATACAGAGTGACTAATAAAATTAAAAGTAATATAACGCATTCCTAAACTGTATTGGGTGAGTCCCTAGATATCTTACCCTATGGAATAGTCCATGCACTTGAGTTCATTCTCAGTCAGCGGTGGCAAGCTAGCTGGGCGCTGGCTCTTAGAGTTGGTTAGAATCAAAGTTCTTTCTCTCACCGCACGTCTTCCAGTAGACTCGCTTGCTGGCATGCAAGATGTAGATGAGCTCTCGGCTCAAAGAGATAGCAGGAGATGGATTTCTCTTTGTCTTGGCTCTTGACTTAAATAGTTTTCCAAAGTCCTTTGTTTCCCTTTTCCCACCCAGGGCACTACTGTTTCCCGCCCAGGGCATGTAGGCAAACAGCCCAAACAGGCAAACAGGAAGCTTATTTGCATCTCCATGGGAGTCTGTCTGGTGTTCTCTCTGAAAACACATTCTTTCTCTCTCTCCATTTCCTGGAGGGAGCTTCCAGCTCTCCGTTTACATTACATGGTTACCTGAAGCGAGTTTGCCGTTGTCAGTTTACATTACATGAATCGAGTTTGCAGTTCTCACATTACATACATGTTTAACCTTTAGCTTTACATATTTGCTAGACCCATAGTCCAATATTTTTCCTGTGTGCCTTATGTTCCTTCGTGACACAGGAATCCAACAACGCTGAGATGTGCCTGGAGCTGTCGGGCAACCACCTGTTCAATAACCTTCCCTAAAAAGGGAAGGTTAGAGACATGCCGATGGCTGGCCAGGGTGTCAGCGTCCAGAGATGGTTTCTTAAGCAGGGGGCGGACCACCGCCGTTTTAAGGGTGTCCGACAGCCTCAGCGTCTCCTGCCTGGTTTTCACCAGCTTAAGCCGGGCAAGGATCTAATTCACAACTGGTTGCCCTTATCCCCCCAAGCACCTCTCTCTCACACCGGTGGGAGATACCAATTGAAATCAGTCCGAATAAACAGGATTAGACTAAGCTCTGGGCCCAATTCAAGGTGTTGGGTTTGACCAATAAAGCCCTGTACGGCCTGGGCCCTGCCAACTTGCGCGACCATCGGCCCCTGCGGTTGGCTGGAAGCACCTTCCTCGAGGTCCCCCAAGTTTCTCGGGTGGCGACCATGGGGAGGGCGTTCTCAGTGGATGGACCACGGTTTTGGAACTCCGTCCCGATGGAGGCGTGCCTGGCCCCGGAACTGCCCTCTTTCCGAAGACCCGGCTGTTCTGCTGGGCTTTCAGTGAGGGAGACGAGGGAGGGGTTTTAGCTCCCTCTTGGGTTGACTGTCATTTGTATTTATTTTTTTTAAAATTCATATTTCTATTTCTATTCAGGTATTTTTATGGTTTTAATTCTGTGAGCTGCCCTGAGCTGCTTTAGGAGGAGGGTGCGGTTGATTAATTCTGTTAAATAAATGTTAATAATAATAATAATAATAATAATAATAATAAATAGTAAAAATAATCACAACTCATGAATTAACCCAATTACAAAGCACTATCTAATGGGACTGAATGGTAACATGAAATATTAAACCATTAACAAAGGTGTAATCAAGGGTCGGACTTGTGCTTCATTTCTAATAGGGAAAATGCTAAATAATGAAAGTCATGTGCTCAAGGACGATAGTTAATAATAATAGAATCTTAAACCGGAAGCCAGGACCAGGGTCATCTTGTCCAATGCCCTGCTTGGATGCAGGAGACGACAGCTACAACATCCCCGATCAGTGGGCCACATTCCTCCTCCTGCGACCTCCCTAAGCAATCTGTTTCACTGCTGCACAGCTCCTAATCTTAGGAAATTTTTCTCTCATACTGAATAGAAATCAACCTTCCGATAACTTGAGCCCACTGTTTCTAGTCGTGCCCTCTGTAGCAACGCAGAGCAGTTCCTTGTCATCTTCTTGGTGGCCCTTTAGATACTGGAGGGCTATCGTATCGCCCCTTCATCTCCTCTTCGCTAGGCTAAACATCCCCAGTTCTTCACCCTAAGTCTTGCTTTCCAGACTCTTTTATCATCTTTGCCTCCCTCCTCTGAACCTGTTCAGAGTTTGTCAATGTCCTTAAAATGAGGCGCCCAGGACTGGACACAATCCACCAGGCGAGGTCTGACCATTCGGTTCATTAGGAATTTACTCCCGCGCACAACTCCCAGCCACGATCTTGGTCACCCCAAGCCACTAAGCAAACATTTTAATTGGGTACAACACTATTTTATTCTTGCCCACACAAGTAACATAGCATAAAGACAGTGCTTGGATAGTTCTAGCCCTTAGCACACAAAATACTAGTATCTTACGTGTCCTGCAGACCATAGGGGCGAGGGTTGGTTTGGAGACATTGGTACAGGTGGGGGCCTGTACCCGGGAGAGGTGCCCCTTGACTCTGGATCTTTTGAGAGCGACGAAAAGGATCAACTGCCCAGTGGCTCAATGCCAAGCTAGTGGCCACCGCTGAAGACATTTTGCCATGGTTTGGGCGTCTGTTTTATAGCCCTCTGGGTGTGAGAAGGTTATTGAGATGCTTGTTCCTGGGTTCGGGTGACCTCTGGGCAGGAAGGCATCGTGCTGGTATGCTTGGGGCACGGCCTCACGTTATCGCGTGGGTTTCTGCTGAGCACATTATTATGCACAGCTCAATCTTTATCTTGCCAGAACATCCAGGCCTCCGACTTTCTGTTCCTCATGACGAGATTAGGGTCTTCCCCTTGCCCTGACGGTACTAAAGCCGTTAGTTAGCCGATACCCATTACCCTAGCTCATTGTTTGTGGGGCCAACATCGGCCGAGCCTGGTTTGTGTTATCTCTTGTGGTTTATGCATTTTATTGTCCTGTTTACTCCAAACAGTCCTAATCTTTTTCATGATGCGTTTTTTCTCCCTTTTCCCACCATGCTCTGAGGCTCACGACTTAAGCTAGTTAATCTGTCTTCTGGTTTGTACCCATCATGCATTTCATTGTAAGGTAGCCTATAGTCAATCTAACAAAAATGCATCTTTCACTCATGGTTACATTTGATTGGGCATTACTACACAGTACACACACACACAAGACTCAATGCATCAGGTAGGCTACAATCACTTCACAACAATTCCTGAACAGACTGGGGGCCTGGGCATCTAAATGGCAAATGAAATTTAATGTGGACAAGTGCAAAGTGATGCACGTAGGGAAAAATAATCCAAACGATGCGTACACAATGCTGGGTACTAAGCCAGGAGTTACCACTCAGGAAAAGGATCTGGGGGTGATTGTGGGCAATACACTGAAATCCACAGCGCAGCGCGCGGCAGCAGTCAAAACAGCAAACAGAATGTGAGGAGTTATTCGCAAAGGGATAGAGAATAAAACGGAGGAGGTCATGATGCCTCTATACAAATCAATGGTGCGACCGCACCTTGAATATTGTGTGCAGTTCTGGTTGCCCCATCTAAAAAAAGACATAGCTGAACTAGAAAAGGTACAGAGCAGGGCAACAAAAATGATCCAGGGTATGGAACAGCCCCCGTATGAGGAGAGGCTTGGTAGGTTGGGGGTCTTCAGTTTGGAGAAGAGACGACAGAGAGGAGATAGGCTAGAGGTCTATACAATCATGAGTGGGGTGGAACTAATAAACAAGGAGCAGTTATTTACCCTCAGCTAGTACTAGAACTAGGGGACACTCCATGAAACTCATGGGTGGCAAATTTAAAACAAAATATTTTTTCACTCGGCGTATAATTGGGTTGTAGAATCTCCTGCCAGAGGCTGTGGGAAGGGCCAGTACTAGAGCTGAGTTTAAAAGAGGTTTGGACAAGTTTCTGGAAGATCGGTCCATTAGCAGCTGTTAGCCCGACAGGATCAGGGAACATGATGGGAGCGGGGGGAAAACAATTGTGACCGGGTGGGTGCTTTTCCCAAGCCACCATGATTGGCCAGTCGGAGACAGGATGCTGGGCTTGCTGGACCATTGGTCTGACCCGGTCTGGCACTTACGTTCTTATGGAATGATTCCATTAATCTGGCCCTGGACAGTTCGCAAGTGCTGGTATTGTGGAGAGAACCACCACAACCAGGACCCCACGGGGGACCGGGAGAGCGAGAGAGATGAGGTCGTAGTGGGTGCACCGGGGATCACAAGGGAAAGAGGTGGGTGTGCTGGGGTCAGGCAATGAGGTTGGTATGAAAAAAATTTTCTGAGAAGTGTTGTTATAGCATTTTCCCCAAATACGCTTGTCGATTTTTTGCAGGTATGGACCAGAAACAATTAAATATCAGTAACCACCATTATTAGGGCTGCGTCCAAGGTCAAATATTTGTATTTGTGGTTTTAGTGATTGCGTTTATTGGGGTTAGGATTTGTATCTTTACCCATCTTCACTGTAGTCTCCCCATTGTTGCCATGGTGGAGAAACTAGTGGCTGCAGTCCCAGTCCCCCTGGGGGCTGTGCATATGCACAGCTGTTTGGTTTGTGTGTGGGCTGTGGGCCCCGTGCCAGGGGTGCGTGAAATTTGCGGGTGCCGCATGTGTTGCGTGCACTGGTTCATGGGGCTTGGGATCAGTCCCAGTGAACCCGGGTCCCTGCGTCTGGGTTATTTTGTTACAGAACTGCCGTGAGGCCAGTTTGACAGAGTCTGTAAAGGAAGGAAAATGCAATCAAAACGGTTGCTAAGTCTGCTACCAGTATAAAAAGGGGGGGGCACTGGTTTGAGGGGGGTGTCGCTGGCTTGGGGAGGAATGAGGCTCCCAAGGACTCCCCAAGCAGGCGGCTGAGAGTCAGCAGCAGCTCCGCTCCAAGCAGGATAATATGTGCTGCAATGGGGGTGGGGACAGTTTGAGACCTTGGATATTCGTTTTCAGGAAATGTTGGGCTCGCTCGAAACCTGAATGCTTGGACCTAATATTCATGTTTCAACTCTAGAAGCCGCGCAGGGCTTTTTCTGGTTGATTTGGGTTTTACAGAAACCCGAATGCACAGCCCACCCAACACGACTCATCAAAGGAAATCCTAGTTACTTAGTGAAATCACCACATAATTAATGGGCAACACAAACTTTAAATAAGCCAGGGATGCTATCATTTACGAGGGCTCCCGGATGAGTCTGACCACTGGGACAAAACACACACACACCACATCATCGATAATTAAATAGACCACGCAAGACTTTATTAGAAAAAACAGTCAACGTGCAAACATTGTCTAAGCAGTGTTTCCTAATCACGGATAAAGTGCAAAAGAGACTTGGTGCAAAATGCCAGCTACAAGCAGGGACCCGGACAGAGGTGTGAGGAAAACAGATTCTGAAGGTTCTTATGAATTAGAGAAACAGGAAGTCCCCCGACTAATGCGTTCCATTCCCCAGGAAGTCCCGCCCCTCCACACAAGGGACGAGAGAGGAAGTCCCGCCTCTACGTATACCCAATTCTAAAAAGCTGTTCCTACAGCAACAAAGACAGCAGGTAGTAAATTCAAACCACAGGAACTCCCGCCCTGAACCAATTAGCAAGATGGAAGTCTTGCCTTAACGCAGGTGACAAGGCAAGAAGTTCCGCCCGTCAGATGCTTTAACGCATCCCCCCCTGAAGTCCCACCTACTATAAGAGGAAGCAGGGAGTAGGAATGTAAACTTAAACCCCAGGAAGTTCCACCCCAACACAAAGAGCAAGACAGGAAGTCCCACCCCTAAAGTCCAGTAAGTGTCAGGGAGCATCCTGGGGGCTTCTATGGTGCTTAATTCAGGAAAGGAGGGAAATCGAGGCCACCTCAACTGGAGATTTTTGAAGCCGCAAGGCAAAGGCCTGCACCATCTGTGGGGTGAAAAGCAAGAATTCAGTATCCCCTAATTGAGACCTCCAATATCCCCCAACGCACCTTTGCCCAGACTCCCGCCATCCCCCAATGCGCCTCTCCCAACTCCCGCCATCCCCCAACGCGCCTCTCCCAACTCCCGCCATCCCCCAATGCGCCTCTCCCAACTCCCGCCATCTCCCAACTCCCGCCATCCCCCCAACGCGCCTCTCCCAACTCCCGCCATCCCCCAACGCACCTTGGCTCTAACCCCCATTATTTCACAATATACCATTGCTGAACTCCCACTATCCCACAATGCACTTCTGCTCCCCTGCCATCCCACAATGCCCCTGACATCCCACAAAACATTTCACCTGGATGGTGATGAGCTTGTCGTCCATACTCTCATTTTCTCCCAGCTCCTCCCCCAGGCACAGAGTGACCTGGTGACAGGGACAGGGGCCAAGGTGCCTATGAAAGTGGTCCAGCGCTGTGGGGAAGAGCATGGAGAGAGAGATCAATACCAGCGTCGTCAGGCAGGGGGCACTGGGATATGGACAAGGGGGACAGGCTGAGGAGCACCACATGGATTCAACAGGGGCTTCAGAAGGTCAAGTCAATTGGGGCAGGTGTTTCAGGGGGGTCTGCAGCCTTCCTCATCCCAACCCCACTGCTAATGCTGCTGCAGCAGCATCCTGACTCCCCGGCCACACTGCTAATGCTGCCGGAGCATCCTCATTCCCCACCTTATGCCACTAATGTCAGGGAGGAGGGTTTTTCTTTCTTTTGTATCTGTGGCGCCCTATTATGTGGTTTTTATATTGCTGTTTTATATTTATATTGTATTTATTATATTTGCATTATTATATTTTTAAATGCATTTGTTAGTCGCCCTGAGCTGCTGTTAGCAGGAGGGTAAAAGAAAATAAATAAATAAAATAATGCTGCCGCGGCATCCTGACTTCCCGGCCACACTGCTAATGCTGCCACAGCGTCCTGGCTCCCCAGCCACGCTGCTAATGCTGCCGCGGCGTCCTGACTCCCCGGCCACGCTGCTAATGCTGCCGCGGCATCCTGACTCCCCGGCCACACCGCTAATGCTGCCGCGGCATCCTGACTCCCCGGCCACACCGCTAATGCTGCCGCGGCATCCTGACTCCCCGGCCACACTGCTAATGCTGCCGCGGCATCCTGACTCCCCGGCCACACTGCTAATGCTGCCACAGCGCCCTGGCTCCCCAGCCACGCTGCTAATGCTGCCACAGCGCCCTGGCTCCCCAGCCACGCTGCTAATGCTGCCACGGCGTCCTGACTCCCCGGCCACACTGCTAATGCTGCCGCGGCATCCTGACTCCCCGGCCACACTGCTAGCGCTGGCGCGGCATCCTGACTCCCCGGCCACACTGCTAATGCTGCCACAGCGTCCTGGCTCCCCAGCCACGCTGCTAATGCTGCCACGGCATCCTGGCTCCCCAGCCACGCTGCTAATGCTGCCGCAGCGTCCTGGCTCCCCGGCCACGCTGCTAATGCTGCCGCAGCGTCCTGGCTCCCCGGCCACGCTGCTAATGCTGCCGCGGCATCCTGGCTCTCCGGCCACACTGCTAATGCTGCCGCGGCATCCTGGCTCCCTGGCCACAATGCTAATGCTGCCGCGGCATCCTACCAAATCCTTTTCTGGTGGCTGAATTAAGCTGATCTGCCAGCTCCATGGGGGCTTTAGAGATCAGGGCTTGGGGCTCTGCAGCCCAAGGGGTAATTCCACTGCTCACCCACACGGAAGGCGTTGGCGTCGAAGACGTGTTGGCACTGATTCCTCTCCAGTTTTCCAGAGGCCGCTTCACCAGGTGCCGCAAAGCCCTTCCAAAAGACTCTCCCCTGGCATCTTCGTTGGCGTTGGATAAAGAGACCCCAGGAGTTGCTGGCAACCATCAGCCCTTTCTCCAGGACCTTCAGTAACTCCTGGATGGCCTGGCGCTTCTGGGGGTCTTGCACCTCGTCCGGGGCGGGCAAGAGCACCCGAGGCATGCTGGTAGAGGCTTCTGGCGCTGGGGTGATCAGGCAGTCGCCCTGCGGGGCCCAATCCATCCAGATGAGCTTCCCACTGTAGTAGATGGTCAGGAGCAGGGAGAAGTCTCCTGGAAGAGGGAGATGGATTCAATTATATAATCCCCATCTCCACGTGCAAACCCACCTCTAGTACCTTAATCTGGATTTGCCTTGCCCTGCAGCAAGGCGTCCCCGCGGTGGCAAATCTCCCCCCCTCCATTTCAATAGCGCACTCCTTGCTCATTCACAAAACACTCCTGCCAAGTGGGGAATGTTGCCTCTCCCCTGCCCCAGTCTCCTGTTCCCTGAACCGTCTCCACCTCTTCTCTCACGCTGCCCCCCGTGCCTGGAATTCCCTCCCTGAACACCCGTTCTCTGCGCTCCCTCCCGCCTGGCCTTCGAATGCACCTGCGTGGGGATGCTTCATGAATGTCCCCCTCCCTCTTGTCTCTCTTAAACTGTAAGCCCCTTGGGGCAGGGATCTGTCTGTATTTAATGGCCGAGAATAATAAAAACCCTACCTCTTCCATCAGGCTTTTCCCTAGCTCCTTCCCCTCATAGATTGCTCTTTCAAGCTGCTGCTTCTGCTCTCTCACTCTCCAAGAGCCTACTTCTTTCCCTAGAACTAAGCCACGCACCGGTGCAGCTTCTCAACTTCGTGAACGTCTTCCCGTTTCTCCCTTAGGGGGTGGTTCGAAAGAACGGTGCTATTTTTGTGGACTTTCCCCCCGAAGACGGAACAGTTCCCTCTTATTTCGACTGGAATTTCAACTGGTCTCCGATTGGAATTCCGCCCGCAATAAAGCCATTTTTGCACTAGCCCGGTGGCGAGTTTTCACACGCGCAAATGACTTTAAATTTATTTTATTTTTTAAAAACGTGTCCGTTGCAATTGGAATCGGACAGAATGCCCGTCGTCCGTTCCGACGTCCAATCGGTGCGGGCGAAACACCCGGTTCTGACGGAATTGGAACGGGGGAGAATTCTGCATTTCCGACCTGCTCCCCCTACTCTCTCCACCCCCCGGTCAATCCTAGACTGGATTTCCCGTTGGGAAGGGCCTTGTCTCGACTCACAACTGCTCGACACTAGGCTAGAGCTGTAAACATTTCCGGAAGTTTTGAAAGCACTGGGCGGGGAGAAAAGAAAAAGGGAGATTCTTTTTTTTTTTTTTTTTCCCCCTGGAGAAACCCCTACCCCAGAAATTTTAGGAAAAATTGAAATATTTGTAGCATTTACCAATAATACTCTAATTGTCGTTTTAGTGAATTACATCAATCCATAGCGTGCACGGAACAGTTGCTTTTCAATTTTTCCCAAATTTTCCTTGGATCCAACCAGGCCTTGGATTTGAAGGGGGGGAGAGATAGTGTGACCTTGGGGGGGGACCCATCCCACGCACCATCGAAACCACCCCTCCCCGCGCCCGTTTAAAACCGGCCTTTGTCAGAACGTGGTTGAAGAGACGTTCTCGCCGGGACTGAGGGAGACACAGAAGAACTAGGAGGGGGGAGTAGCCGCTGTGAGGGACCGGGACAGACGTACGGACAACAGGGAGGAAGGGACCCCATTCTGAGCGGGGGCCACCGACTCATTGGGGGTTGGGATTTTTCCAGCGATGTCAACTGGGAATGGGATCAGGCCGCGGGTTTTAAGGGGAGGGGGCCACAGGGTGTGTGTCTATGGGGAGGAGGGGGGAGTTGGGCGCGCACCTTTTTCAGCCTCCGCAGGGGGCAGCGCCGACGTCACATGAAGGATGATTTCCGTCTCACTCAGTTCTGGGGCTGGTAGAAGGGATACTAGGTCGAAAATACACAGCTATGAGCAGGCCACAATCAGCCCCACTCCCTATTGCGGGCTCTCCCCCCACAAGCCGACCAGTCCCAGATCAGAGCCCCCTAGAGGGAAAACCCCAGCTCTCATTCCCCGATGCCCCCCC
>QEPC01009531.1:1473020-1485028 GCA_003113815.1 Sphenodon punctatus
GGGGGGGGCGGTAAGTGGTGGGTAGTTTTAGTGTGGGACAGAGGGAGTGAGGGCAGGTGTGGGGAGGCATCTCTGGTGTGGGAGGGAAGGAGCGTGGGGTGGAGCACGTGTGGGAAAGGGGGCTCAGGTTTGGCATAGATGTGGGGCAGCTGCACCGTTGGGGTAAGGAGGCAGGTGGAGGTGTGTGTTCTGTGGGGTGAAGGGGAAATGGCAGGCAGGGGGCGGCGTTACTCTCTGTGGTAAGGTGGGGACTCTGCTCTCTGTGGGGAGGTGGGATGGGGCAGGGGCAGGCGGTGATGGAGACGGCGTGGGGGCAGGTGTGGGGCAGCTGACTGTGGTAAGGGGGGTAGGTCGGGTTGGTCCTGGCGTGTCTTCTTCCTCCCTTCATTCTCTCACTCTCTTCCGGGCATCAGCTCCGCTCCCCCGGGGCCCAAGTCCTTCAGGAGCAGCTAGCGGGAGTCAGTGCGGTGGGGAGCCTGGATATTTCCGATAACGGTGAGTCAATGTGTCCGTCTGCCACCCACTTCCCACGCCCAATCCTGGCGTCTGGCCCATATCACCCTGATGTCAGTGTTTCTCCTCCTGCGCTCCAGGCTTCGACAGCGATTTGGTGACGCTGGTGCCAGCTCTTGGCAAGAACAAATCCCTCAAGCACCTCTGGCTCGGGAAAAACTTCAACGTCAAGTCTCGGTGAGTTCCACTGATTCGTCTCGTTCCATCCCAAGGTGTATGGGGAGGAATACCCTTGCTTTATTTCACCTGGTTCGGGCTGTGATCAAGAACTTCCCATTCCTCCCCTCTTGATGGAGAGTAGACCACATCTAGTTGGAACCTAGAACCACCAGAGAGCAGAACATGCGTTGTTAGAACTTAGTACTCCTTGTGCGGTCTAGAGCATTTTGGTGAATTATTAAACTCCCATGGCCCCTAGAACCACCAATGTGAATGAGAGAACTTCCAACAGAAACTAGAACCACCCCTAGCAAAATTACTAGAATATGCGCGTTGAACTAAAGAACCCTTTGAGAATTCAAGAACGTTTCCTAGATCTGTCTGGTGTCTGTAACCACCAGATTAAATTAAAGAACCGTCGGAGAAATCAAGAACTCTTCTCTGTGGCATTTAGAAGCCTCTTGGTAAATTATTGAACTCTACATTGAGACCGGATCCCCATTTGTACATTAGGTCTTGCGAAGTCTAGAAGCCTCCTTGCAACTTTTGTTAACGCCGTATTCTTCACCGAGAACATATCCTAGTGTTATGTTAGGTGACCTAGATCTCCCTCCCAATAATTTTAAAAACTCCAGTGGAGTCTACAACCACTTTTGCAAATGATTTAACTTCTCATGGGAGTCTGGAACCTAATAAAGAACTCAGCCTGTACAACTGGTAAATTATAGAACTCCTTCAGAAGTCTGAAACCTTATTTGTAATATCTAGAGCTCTTTGTGAAGTCTAGGAGCCCTTGAGTAAACTACAGAACCCCTTGAAATGTCTAGAACCTTCCTCGTGAATTCTATAGTTCCTTGCAACTTGGTGGAGTGTAGGAGCCTGTGGGTAAATTATAGAACCCCTTTGCAAAGTTTAGAACCTTCTTCATAAATTCTAGAGCCCCTTGTGGAGTCTAGGAGCCCCAGCACAAATTGTAGGATCTTTTGAGAAAGCTAGAACCTTCTTTGTAAATTTTGTAAAGCTCCTTGTGCCATTTAGGAAATTATAGAAACACATAAGAAGTCTAGAACCCTCTCCATAGCCCACAGGACTCCTTAACCTCCCCTGGTCTGGAACAAGCCACCTAGAATGTGCCCAAACGCTCTAGTATTGGGTTGGGCGACCTAGAACATCGTGACTTCGAAAGCATGAACCTGGAGGGGAAGACTCTAGAATGGGTGAACTAGAACAGAGATCAGGTGGCTGATTCTTACTTCCCAAAACACCAGTTTCCAGGAATGGCTATCACCTTTAGCTGCCATTAAGTTCTCCGCGTCTTCTTGTCATTGATGCTCCTACCCTTCTCCTCTTCTCTCCAGGACGCTGGAGGAGATACTCCACAAGATTGTGCAGCTCATTCAAGAGGAAGATTGTGTGAGTTACATCCCTCGTGAAAGGAAATTTGCACAATGGCCATGGGTAGTTGGGCAGGGGGGCAGGGCTGGGAGAGCAGGGGCTGTGGGTGAGGATTGAGGGGCAGCTGGGCAGGGCTGGGAGAGCAGGGGCTGTGGGTGAGGATTGAGGGGCAGCTGGGCAGGGCTGGGAGAGCAGGGGCTGTGGGTGAGGATTGAGGGGCAGCTGGGCAGGGCTGGGAGAGCAGGGGCTGTGGGTGAGGATTGAGGGGCAGCTGGGCAGGGCTGGGTGGAGCAGGGGCTGTGGGTGAGGATTGAGGGGCAGCGGCAGAGCTGGGGGGCAGGGCTGGGAGAGCAGGGGCTGTGGGTGAGGATTGAGGGGCAGCTGGGCAGGGCTGGGAGAGCAGGGGCTGTGGGTGAGGATTGAGGGGCAGCTGGGCAGGGCTGGGTGGAGCAGGGGCTGTGGGTGAGGATTGAGGGGCAGCGGCAGAGCTGGGGGGCAGGGCTGGGAGAGCAGGGGCTGTGGGTGAGGATTGAGGGGCAGCTGGGCAGGGCTGGGAGAGCAGGGGCTGTGGGTGAGGATTGAGGGGCAGCTGGGCAGGGCTGGGTGGAGCAGGGGCTGTGGGTGAGGATTGAGGGGCAGCGGCAGAGCTGGGGGGCAGGGCTGGGAGAGCAGGGGCTGTGGGTGAGGATTGAGGGGCAGCTGGGCAGGGCTGGGAGAGCAGGGGCTGTGGGTGAGGATTGAGGGGCAGCTGGGCAGGGCTGGGTGGAGCAGGGGCTGTGGGTGAGGATTGAGGGGCAGCGGCAGAGCTGGGGGGCAGGGCTGGGAGAGCAGGGGCTGTGGGTGAGGATTGAGGGGCAGCTGGGCAGGGCTGGGAGAGCAGGGGCTGTGGGTGAGGATTGAGGGGCAGCTGGGCAGGGCTGGGTGGAGCAGGGGCTGTGGGTGAGGATTGAGGGGCAGCGGCAGAGCTGGGGGGCAGGGCTGGGAGAGCAGGGGCTGTGGGTGAGGATTGAGGGGCAGCTGGGCAGGGCTGGGAGAGCAGGGGCTGTGGGTGAGGATTGAGGGGCAGCTGGGCAGGGCTGGGTGGAGCAGGGGCTGTGGGTGAGGATTGAGGGGCAGCGGCAGAGCTGGGGGGCAGGGCTGGGAGAGCAGGGGCTGTGGGTGAGGATTGAGGGGCAGCTGGGCAGGGCTGGGAGAGCAGGGGCTGTGGGTGAGGATTGAGGGGCAGCTGGGCAGGGCTGGGTGGAGCAGGGGCTGTGGGTGAGGATTGAGGGGCAGCGGCAGAGCTGGGGGGCAGGGCTGGGAGAGCAGGGGCTGTGGGTGAGGATTGAGGGGCAGCTGGGCAGGGCTGGGAGAGCAGGGGCTGTGGGTGAGGATTGAGGGGCAGCTGGGCAGGGCTGGGTGGAGCAGGGGCTGTGGGTGAGGATTGAGGGGCAGCGGCAGAGCTGGGGGGCAGGGCTGGGAGAGCAGGGGCTGTGGGTGAGGATTGAGGGGCAGCTGGGCAGGGCTGGGAGAGCAGGGGCTGTNCTTTGTTTAAGCTCGAATTGAGTAGACTGTAGCAGTTAACCGTCTGTTTTTTAGGAGTGTGCTGAGAAGTGAGGTTCTAGTTTAAATAATACTTTGTCCTTATAGGTTAACAGTTTCTCCAGCTGTTGTTCTGTAATCGTTCACTTTTTTACAAGGTTTATAATATAGGTAGGTTTGAGGTTTGAGATAACCAGTAGTGAGGTAACTCCAGAGACTTCTATCTTTATGCCGGATAGGTTTTTAAGTCTACTCTTTAAACTGTACTGGTTAAGTTTCTCTTTATATTGAGAACTGTTCATTAATTGCCCTATATGGACAAATGCCTATATCCCAACTAGCTGACTATTGGGACGCTTGCCAATCTCTGCCTTGCCTAGCTTCTCTGAATACAAGACGCAAGTGAGATAGGTAATCCTTTGTGTTGGCCAAAAAGAGATGGGGCGTTTGAAGATGGTCCAGACCACTTCAAGAGGTTTAATGTGGAGGCTGAGAATCGGATGTATCTGGAATAACAGAATTCACCGTTACGGAAGAGGATGTGATATGGGTGCATTTAAATGTGACCGTGCAGGAGAACTATTGAATAGGTTGCATGAGGCCCAGCAGAGTAATCACTTAAATATAGTCCAGAGGAAAAAGATTTGCGAACCCCAGAGGTTGGTGATGCTCCTTTGAGACCGCTAGAAGAAGCTGAAAGAGATCAAACTTCTGCTGGTGTTTCAGCACCGCCTAGAAGACCAGAATTAAGACAGGAGTCATCTAATCCACTAATGACCCAAGTGTTTCAGGAAGGGACTAAAGAGCAGAGTATTCCTTTGACACTAGAACAACGTCCACGAGAGGCTGGTGATCCTGAGCGGCTATGGGAGGCATCAAGAAATAAAGTTTCTGTCAAAAGCAATCTTCTTGGTAGACAACAAGTATCGCAAGTAATAGATAATAGATTGCTCAGAGTGTGCTCCAATGTTCCCGTATTGGACACTGGTGGGGGCCAGGGGGAAGCCTCCAGAGGGGCAGAGCATCAACGATGGGTACATGGGAGGTGGGGGCTTCATGGCAGCCTAACAAGGATCCTGCTTCTTGCCCCTACAGGAGCATCTCGTGGGACCGGAATAGCACAACCGCACAGGGATTCCAGGACATCGCTCGTGCCTTGGAGAAGTGAGTGATGGGGAGGTGACCCAGCCCCGCCAACCGGGCTCCCCTCCCTTTCCTCACCCTTTGTGCTGTTCCTCTTGTTTTCTGGAAGCATTTTAATTACTTGGGTGGTTGAGCGGATGAATTAGTTGAGTAGATGGATTGGCTGGGTTGGGAAGATGGGTGAATCAGTTGGGTTGACAGTGGGCTTGGTGATGCTTAGTTGGGTTGAGTTTGATGGACAGGTTGGGTGGTTTTACTCACTGAGTTGAGAAGTTGCTTGGATCCTTGAGCTTGTTGGATTGACGGGTTTGTTTGATTCTTTGGTTGGTTGAGTTGTGCTGCTCAGTTGGTTGAGTAGATGGGTCGGCTGAGTTGGGAAGGCATGCGTGTTGGTTGGGTTGATGGTGGGCTTGGTTGATGGTTAGGTTGGTTGAGTCTGATGGACTGCTTGGGTTAATGGTTATTCATTGGGTTGACAGGTCGCTTGGATCCTTTAACTGCGTGGTTTGTTGGTTTCTTTGGCTGGTTGGGATGATGATGGTCAGATGGGCTGAGGTTGTGTTTGATGGACAGTTTGGGTGGTTTTCTCACTGCGTTGACAAGTCACTTGTGTCCTTGAGCTGGGTGGATTGATGGGCCTGTTGGACTCTTTGGCTGGTTGGGTCGGACCATCTGTTTGGCTGGTTGGATTCTTGCACTTTTCAAGGTGACAATTTGGTCCGTTGGTTGTTGAATTAGTTGGTTGAGTTTTGTGTTTAATGGATCCTTTGCCTTGCTGAGTTATTACTTTGATTCATTTCTTGCATTAAAAGAACCTAAGAAGTGCCAGACTGGGTCAGATCAGTGATCCAACCAATCATCCTCTCGTTGGATTGGCTGAGTTTGTTTGTTTGTTTATTAATTTATTATACAGTTTTTATATCGGGGTCCCCCTCTTTCTCTAGGTTGTCCCCCGAATGCGCACTAGGCCAGCCGCGACCCAGTTGCCTCTGCCCACATGGGTTCCCAAGTGATCAGAAACCGTCACCGCAATCAGGGAGCTTTCGGAGATCCGCACCCCCCAGAAACGCCTCCCCTTGTTCTCCCAGCCCAGCCGTAACTCAGAGAACCTTATCTGGCCACCCGTAGCTTGGAAGACTTCGCGGTGGGGTTGTCTTATATAAAAAAGGTCCGACTA
The DNA here is from genome assembly GCA_003113815.1 of Sphenodon punctatus. Lineage (NCBI taxonomy): Eukaryota > Metazoa > Chordata > Lepidosauria > Sphenodontia > Sphenodontidae > Sphenodon > Sphenodon punctatus. Next base: position 1,478,929 of record QEPC01009531.1, read on the forward strand.
GGCTCTCACCTAGGTAGGGTACCCCCTTAGTGAACCCCCCCCAAGGCCGAATGAACACACAAGCACGCTAGGCTTGGTTATAAAACATATATTAAGTAAATACAATTATAAGGCTGTTGATCGGATAGTGCAAGTCCACAAATCAAATATAAAGCAAACGCATACTAAAATCCACTGAAATTCCCTAACTGTCCTCTTACCCTAAGGCACAATCCAGGTTCATCAGAGTCTCTCTCGGCCTTGGTGTTGAGGGCCGGGCTCAGTCCCTTTAGAGAATTGAAAGATCTCTAGTTCATGGCTGGTGCAGCCTCTCCTGCAAGCTGCTTGCTCCTTGCCGGTCAAGATGGAAGAGAGAGTGTAGAGATCCTGTCTCTTCTTTTCTTTGCAGGGGGCTCAGGTCACTTCCTCCTCCTGCTCCTTTTGTTATTCTGAGTTGGTTGCAGATCACACCTGGGCATTACCTTAGCAACAAAATGCTTGTTCTGCCTAACAATGGTTTTTCTGTCCTCCCCCCACCCTGCCAAACCAGTTCAGCAGGGTGGTAAGGCTCACAATCTTCTAACCTTTATCTTTAGCTGTCCTTGTTAGTAGCCATATTTACCCCCAATACCCCAAATTCTGTGTCCCATTACCCCAAATGACTGTGTTGCCCTCTTTTCCCCATGACACGTTCCCCCCTTCGAGAACATGTGAGAAGGGTTGGGCCACTCCCAATCCTGGAACATGTCAGTCTGTGTTTTCTCTACGAGACAGGGCATCTGCAACTATGTTCTCTTTGCCTTTAATATGTTTAATTGTCATATCAAAATCTTGTAATGCTAAACTCCATCGCAAGAGCTTGTTGTTGGAGCCCTTCACGTTGTTTAACCAAGCTAGGGGCGAATGGTCAGTGCACCCGGTGAACTTTCTGCCCCATAAGTACAGTTTCAGCTTCCCCGCAGCTCGTACAATAGCTAGACATTCCCTTTCAGTGACAGCTAGAGTTTTTTCTCGTGGCAGCAGCTTCTTGCTAAAGTAAGCAATGCGGTACCTGTGGTTATCTTCTCCCACCTGCATTAGGGCTGCCCCCAGCCCTGGGTCCGATGCATCGGTCCAGACCTCAAATTCCTTTTCGAAGTCTGGATGTCTAAGTACCGGTGCATCGGAGAGAGCTGCTTTCAGCTTGTCAGAAGCTTCCTGGCGAGCTGTGGATCACTGTACCCTGTTAGGCGGCCCCTTGCTGCACTGATCTGTCATAGGGGCAGTGATAGAGCTGAAATGGGGTACATGGCATCTATAATACCCTGACAGGCCAATGAAACGCAGGATCTGCTTTTTTGTTGTGGGTTCGGGCCATAAAGTGATGGCTTCTATCTTGTCCGGTAGGGGGCTAAGCTTCCCGCTCCCCACCTGAAATCCCAGATAGGTGACTTGGCTCATTGCAGTTTTGCACTTGGACACCTTTACTGTGAGCCCTGCGGTCTGGAGTTGGGCTAGGATCGTGTCCACCTGTTTCACATGTTCCTCCCAAGAATTGCTAAAAATCACCACATCATCTATGTGAGCTGATGCAACATCCCGGAATTTGTCCAGCAGGCGGTCCATTAACCTTTGGAACGTGGCCCTGCTGTTTTCCAGTCCCAAGGGCATAACTGTGAATTCATACAGCCCCACGTCTGAGATGAATGTACTTTTCTTTTGTGACTGGGGATCTAGGCTAATCTGCCGGCATCCCTTTGTGAGATCGAGGGTGGTTAAGAACTGGGCCCCTGTGATCTCATCTAAGATAGCGTCTGTCCTGGGCATCGGGTACGCGTCCGACGTGGTGATGGCATTCAGCTTCCTATAATCTACACAGAACCGAACCGTCCCATCTGGCTTGGGGACCAACCCCACTGGACTTGCCTACTCTCCCTCAGCCATTTTTATTACCCCCAGTTCTAACATCTCCTGTATTTCATTCTGTGCCTGAGTCTTGATCTTTCCTGCTGTACAAAAGGCTCCTGACCTGACTGGTCCCCGTGTCCCTGTGTCTATTCTGTCTACAATGAGATCGGTCCTGCCCAGTTTGTTGGAAAAGATTTCCTTACGTTGCCCCAGAACTTCTAGGATTTCCCTTCTCTGTGAATCCCTCAACTCGCTGGAGACATTTTCGGCTTCCAGCGGCGGATCTCCTTTTGTGTCTTGCAAAAGGTCGAGTAAGGGCGTATGCAGGTTGTCCGGTGAGCTATCTCCCTCCGCCAGACAGACCATATTTACTTCTGTTCCCCATGCGTGATAGGTTTTAATCCCGTTCACATGGAATTCTTGGGCCCCCGCTTTGGTGTTGAATTTATCAACCCACTATGTGACTTTGTTTTGTCTTTCCAGTATCTGGTAGGGGCCTTCCCAAGATGCATGTCCTCCCGCTTTGTTTGGAGGCTTCATAATGAGGACAAAATCTCCTGGTTCATAAGTCCTCGCCTTGGCGGTGCTGTCGTATATCTGTTTTTGTTTCCCCTGACTCTCCTCAAGGTTCCCTCTGACTTCTGCTAGCATTTCCCTAATGTTATGTCTGAAGTTTTGGACATATCTTGCTATGGGTTCCCCTTCAATCTCCATATCATTCTCATCGTAACCAAGCCAAGTACGTGCACTTGAAACCTCGCATCTTCATGAATGTTAGACCCCTTGTCTCTCCCTCTGTTCCCCTTCCTAAGTCTCTCCCCCAGCTCCTGTCTCTCAGATTGTAAGCCCTAGGGGCAGGGGCTGTGTCTATTTTATTACTTTGTAAAGTGCCAGGTACACTGCTGGCGCTATATAAATGTTTGTTAATAATAATAATAATAATATCACCCTCCCAGGACTCTCTAATTGGGTCTAGAGGTCCCCTTACTTTCCTCCTAAAGAGTAGTTCAAATGGCAAGAAACCCGTAGATTCTTGTGGGACCTCTCTCTATGCAAATAGTAAAAATGGGATCAATTTATCCCAATTGCCTGCTTTGCGCTCCATAAATTTGCCTAGCATCGTTTTAAGCGTGCCATTAATGCGTTCCACAAGCCCATTTGTCTGTGGATGATAAGGTGCTGCCGTAAGGTGAGCTACGTCACATTTTTTCCATAGGTGTTTAAATATCTTAGACATAAAATTGGAGCCTCTGTCTGTCAGGACGTCATTAGCCCCACATAGAGCGCGTTGCAGTAGTCCAGTCTCGAGGTAACAAAAACAGGTGTTCTGTTGGTTGTATTGGTTGGGCTGCCTGGGCTGGCCAGGTTTGGACTGGTTTAGGTGAGGTGATTGGGGTAGCTGAAGTGAGGTGATTAGGTTGGCCAGGTTGTGGGTTGGCTGCGGTGATGGGTTGATTGGGCTGCGGGCAGAGTTGATGTGTTAGTTGGCTTCTTGCGTTCAGTTGATTGGGTTGGTTTCTTGCATTGGTTGAGGTGATGAGATGGTTCTTTCTTGTGTTGGTTGAGCTGGTGGGTTGATCGAGTTGGTGGGTTGGTTTCTTTCATTGGTTGAGGTGATGGGCTGGTTCTTTCTTGGGTTGATTGAGGTGAAGGGTTGGTTGAGTTGGTTGGGCTGGTTGGGTTTGAGGTTAGTTGGAGTGATGAGTAAGTTGGATTTGCAGCTGGTAGAGACAGTCGGGTCGGGCTCTTGAATTGCGTGGTTTTGATTTGCTGTCCTTCAGGACTGGGGCAATGATAGATGTTGGGTGGAGACTGGTTTGATGATCAGGAACGAGGATGTTCTGTTGACTGGGGAGTAGCTAATTTGGGGGGATACGGGCTCCTTTACCGCTCACCTCTCCCCTTCTCTGCAGCAACTACACCCTCAAGTTCATGTCTTTCCCCATGAGCGACATCACCGCGGCCTACCGCAGCACCCCCGAGAGGACGGATGAGGTGTGGCAGAGGGTGAGTGCTTCCTGAAATTCCTGGGGAGGGCAGGGAAATGTCTCCCTGTCATCACCCCCAAATCTCCCCCCTCCCGTAGATCCAGTGGTGCCTCCTCCGGAACGGACATTCCCAGAAGTTCCCTCAAGAACAAGCCTTCCGCCTTCACCAGGGCCTGGTCACCAGTACCGCCGAGCAAGTAAAAGTTCCCATCTCCCTGTACGATCTCCCCCCCACGCCCCTGCTCTCCAACCCCCAGGGCAGAGAACAAGCTGTGGGAATGGGATCCGGTATAGGGCGGACTGGCCGGATCAGGGGAGTGTTGGTGGAGTGACCTCAACACAGCGTGACACCCTGCTGTTTTCTGTACTTCTGCCCCCCCCACACCCGTTTTCACGGGGCAGGGGGCACAACAGCCTCTAGGAACCCGTGGAGGGGACGGCCTTTTATCTTTGCCCTGACCCTCACAAATCCTACGGCTGGCTCTGGACATTGGGGAATGGGTTCTGAGGCCTTGCCCCTCGAGAGGGCGCGGTCTCAGGTGCTGATGCCTCTCTCCTGCCGCAGATGATGAGCAGGCTCTGCGTGCGGGTCCAGGAGGAGGTGCGGGCTCTGCGCGGCTGTCCTGCCGACTCCGTCCAGGAGGAGGTGCTATACGCACGGGAGCTCATGAAGGAAGCCAAGAATTCCCGAGCGGTGAGAAGAATTCTCCTTCTCCCTGTCTCCCTCCTCTCCCACCCTCGCGCCCTTTCTCGAATAGTTCCCCCCCCCCCCCAGACTGGCCCAGGCCACATGCTGGGGCCTGGGGTGTGTGCCCCACATCTGGATCTGCTGTCCCCGGCCAGGTGTCATCTGCCCAGGTGTTGCCACATCTGGATGGCACTGGACGCAGGAGCCTTGGCTCGAAACGGATGTTGCCACAGCTGGATCCCGGAGCCCTGCCTCTCCCAGAAGCCTTCCGCTCTCCCCCTGCCCCCCTAAGCTCTCCCCCTCGTATCTCTGTCCCCCCAGCTCTTTCCCAGTCTGTATGAACTGGGCCACATCCTAGCCAACGATGGCCCCGTCCGGCACAGACTGGAATCCCTCTCCACCGAGGTCTCTAAAGCCGTCGACAAGGAGCTGCAGGTGATTTGGGGGTGCGCAGGGGAGGACCCCGATCTCACCGACGGGGGTCGCCTTTCGATGATTTTTGGATGAGAAAAAAGCAGAAGGGAAAACAAGAGGGAATGGATCCCCCATTGTGACCTGTTGGGCGCTTCTCCCAAGCCGCCGTGGTTGGCCGCTGTCAGAGACAGGATGCTGGGCTAGACGGACCATCGGTCTGACCCAGTCTGGCACTTCTTATGTTAAAAGGTTCCATTTTCCTACTGGCACTTTCTGGCTACCCACCTCTGGATTACTTTATTGGGGTGTCTGTGCCCCGTTTCTCTGGAGATGAAACCCCCTGGAGTATAGGTTGCTGGAAGTTGGTGCCGGGGGGTGGGGGGCAGGGTGTGTATTTCGGTGGCCACTGAAAGTCGTGGGAAAGTGAGGCAGGTGGCGAGCTATAGGTGCCAGAGAGGCCTCCATTCTCGGGGAGCTCTGGTCAGAATTGGGGGTCTCCAGTTGGGTCTCATTGGAGAGTCAAGGGTTTAAGAGTCCATGCTTCTCAAGGGTCCTATTCAGGGAGTTGTGCCGGGGGGGGGCGTGTGTCTGTGTCTCAGTCGGGGGAGACTAGCGGTGTCCCATTCTGGGGGGCAGGCGGTGGGGCCAAAGTCCCCATTTCTTGGGGGATCCCAATCTGGCAGGGTTGACTCCCCATTTCACCGGGGGGCTTCAAATGGGGGGTTTGGATGGGTTTTGGATTCCCTGTTTCTTGGGGGGGGCCTGTGGTCCCCATTTCTCAGGAGTCTCATTCTGAGGGGATGGGGGGTCCCTGTTTCTCTGGGTGTCTTGGGGGTTGGGGGTCTCTGTACTCCCCGACACACACACACACCCCCCGCCGATGTCCCTCGACAGGTGATCCTGGACTCCATGGTCTCCCTGACGCAGGAACTCTGCCCCCGGGCCATGCAAGCAGCCGAGGGGCACAACAAGCTCCTGGGCTCCGTGTCTGAGAGAGTCACTGTGCCCCGAAACTTCATCCGAGGGGCCCTGCTGGAGCAGGCGGGGCAGGACATTCACAACAAGCTCAAGTGAGAGGCAGCGTGTGGGGCAGGCTGTGGGGAGGGGCTAGGATGGAGATAGGGAGAGCAACTGGGGGGATGCG
>QEPC01009531.1:1540511-1551734 GCA_003113815.1 Sphenodon punctatus
GGGGGGTCGGTGGAGGGGGCGGTGGGTGGGAGGGGGGGGGGCGGGATGCTCAGTAGGGGGCGCTGTGCTGCAGGGAGTGGGGCAGGGGGCTCAGTAGGGGGCACTGTGCTGCAGGAGCGGGGCGGGGGGCTCAGTACGGGGCACTGTGTTGCAGGAGCGGGGCGGGGGGCTCTGCAGGGGCTGTGGGGCCGGGGCTGCCTCTCACCCTGCAGGTTCTTGTTCTCCCGTTTGAAGGTCTCCAGATGCTCCAGCGACTCCTCGTAGGCGTTCTTCAGCTTGAAGAGATCGGTGCTCAGCGACCGCGCCTCCTTCTGCGACGCATCCAACTCCATCTGAGACTCCTCAAACTTTTGCTTCCACTCGGCCAGCACCTGGGGGGTAGGGAGGGGGGAAGTGGCTTGAGCAAGGGGCTATGGGGCACGGCAGATAGCCCAGTTCTCCTCTCCCTGCTTCTCTCTCTGCCTCTACATGTGTCGCTCCAGAAGCCCCCTTTCTAGGGGGACAGAGCGCCACAGCCTCTGAGAAGCCCAGCACGGCCACTAGAGGGGGACAGAGCGCCACAGTCTCTGCATTGCCCAGCGTCACCACTAGAGGGGGACAGAGCACCACAGCCTCTGTGAGGCCCAGCACCACCACTAGAGGGGGACAGAGCGCCAGAGCCTCTGCGTGGCCCAGCACGGCCACTAGAGGGGGACAGAGCACCGCAGCCTCTGTGCAGCCCAGCGCCACCACTTGTTAGGTCTCATAGGAAGAGGCAGCCGCCGGCTCGGAGAACAATCTAGCATGGGCTCACGTGAACCAAGCTGCACTTGACTACCAGAACGTACTGTGCCTTTAAGAAAAGTCTTGCCGGGCAGCACCATAGCAACCAAGCGGCTCCTCAGCTCAGCTGCCAGTCGGAAGCCGCCTGTACCTATCGGCAGTGGGAACGCACACCACCCTTTGCTGGTTTCTCTGAATTCTCCGGCGTAAATTCAGTGCTTTGCCCCTGCCTTGCTGTTGCGTGCTGCTCCGTCTCCGTGCCGTGCGCCCGTCGTGTCCGCGCGCCGCCTTGTGTTTCTCGGTTACTGTCGTCTCCCGTTGGGAGCGCCCATCCGAGTCCTGCTTCCCCCCTTCCTGTCCTGCTCTCTCCTTCCCACACGCACCTCGATTGTGCCCTGCGTATTCTCTAGGCTTAAGGATAATTCCCTGCCCGGGTTTCACTGGGTGCACTTGGCTCCTTGTCTGTCATTTGCGTCTCTCTTCTGCCACCTAGTGTCTGTGCTTTATATGACACGTCTTGGTCTGGCCGAGACCGTCCGATCTCCCCGTCCCGACGTGATTGAGCTTTACGGTCTCTGCTTTGAGCTACACCCATCTAAGACCCTGAGGGAAACGGTACAACCCTGCAGAGCCTCCTTCTGTCCTCCCTCACGCTCTTCTTCTCCCTTCCCTTCTCCCCCCAGTAATGGAAGGATGATTCAGAGAAACCAGCAGACGGCGGTAGACATTCATGCAACGGCAACTGCTGACTTACCGCTGAGCTGAGCAGCCACTTGGCTGCCCGGCGGGGCTTTCCTTAAAGGCAGAGTACACTCTGCTAGTCAAGTGCTCTTGGTTCACGTGACCCTCGGCTACGGTCGCTCGACGAGCCGGTGGTCGTCTCTTCCTAAGGAAGGAGACCCGACGCCGCTAGAGGGGAATCGCTCTTCCCCCGCTCCCCCCGCACCTTGTCGAAGTTGCGCTGCTTCTTGTCGAGGACGGCGGCGGCGGCGTTCGATCGCTCCACGTCCACCATCAGGTCCTCGATCTCGTTCTGCAGCCGGTGCTTGGTCTTCTCCAGCGAGGAACACTTGGCGTTGACGGCCTCCACCGCCTCCTCGGCGTCCTGCAGCCGCTGCGCCAGCTTCTTCCTGGCACAGGAGAGTCACTAACCATAGCTCCCTTCCCCAGGCAGTAGGGGTTCCTCTGTCACACGCCAGCTATGGAGCCTGCTCAGAGCAGACGTTCCAGCACATTCTCTCCTACATTTCATGTTCATTACGATCTAGACTCTTGTTTCAGAGAAGTCTGTGGTATTTCCCATGGGATTCCAGAGCAGCCACTCCCCCATCATGCATTCCCAACTGGCCAGGACGAGGGTCATCCTGAGACACAGATTCTAGAAGGAGTTCTAGGTTACTCTATAGCCTGATTCAGATATCGGTAATAAAACCTTGATATTCTCAATGAGGTTCCAGAACAGTCATCCCTGTCATGCGTTCCAACTGACCAGGCTGATGGGTCAGCCTGGCCCTCCTCCTACACAGAATCTAGATGAGGTTCTAGGTTACTGGACACCCAAGTTCACATATCAATAACAACACCTTAGTATTGCCCATGAGGGGCCAAAACAGTCACTCCTGTCATGCATACCAACCGAGCAAGGTGAAGGGTCTGCCTGGCTCTCCTCCCCCACAGCTTGGGAGGGGTGGTGTTCTAGGTTATTCTTCACAGCAATTTAAAAATCAATAAAGATTTTACTCCAATCCTCATGTCTTTTGGTGCTCTAAACCAGGTCTGTACAAATTATTGGCCTTCTCTTTAAGTTCCTATGTCAGATCCAGCCTACTGGCTGCTAGGTGGACAACCCCCTCTAGGCCATGTGTCCCAGGTTCTAGAAGAAAGATCGATTCCAACAATATGGCATCATGGTTGGACATGGAACAAGAAGTGTTGTCAAACAGTGTAGGGTTTGCTGGGTAATGGTGTCCCCAGGAGCCAACGAAGCCCCTCATTCTATGCCAACTGCCACCTCCATGCTGCTCTCTCAGCTGGGCTCTAAACTCATCTGGAAAAAATCCTTCCAGGTGACTCTGGTCTCCATGCTTGGGTTCTAGGTCAAGGTCAGGTGGTTCCTCTCAGGTGAGATTGCACACAGAATTTCACTCTCTGGTCTTGGACGTTCTAGCCTATTTTGCATCAAAAGTCTCTATGTTCCCCCCTCAAGTCCTAGAGCAAAATCCAGAAAATCCTGTTGTCAAAGTGGTGGTCAAAAATGGAAGTGAGATTTGCCTTACACCTCATTGCTATCATTTCATATGGTCGTCGAAATCACTCTGGTCCCTGATTCCATTCTAGATCACTGAGTTCTCTGTCTCTATGTCTAGATCCCCACGGTCCTACATCCCAGGTTCTGTGTTCTGGGGGTTCTAGAGCCTGGCGCCTCCACAGAGTGTGCTATTTCTAGATCTGCGCACTGGACTCCTAGAACCCTCTAAGGGCTCCTCTTGCCTATTGCGGGCTGGGTCCCATGTTCCAGATCTTGGTGTCCTGCCATTCCAGAGCCTGCTGTTTCAGAGTGTACTCTGGATCCACGGAGAGCTCTGCAGGGTTCTAGTGGAGAAGCCAATTCCACCAGCGGAGCAGCTCCACGGAGTGATTCGCTTCCTCTGTGTTAGAATGACAATCTAAACCCGGCTCCAGCCCCCATGAGCTGGGCCAAGCCCCCCAACCTACCTTTGTGTCTCTACGGGGGTGGGGGGGTGGGTCTCTCCTCCAACCAAAAAGCTTTTCGCTCGTCTTATACCCTGCTAGCGTCCATATAACCCGAGCCAAAAGCCTCCTCGTCAGAGGCAGCGCCAGGGAACCCCAGGGCCCGGGAGAAACATGGTCACGCAAGGAGGCAGGAGACCACAAACTCACTTGGCCTCCTCCAGCTCCTCGGTTCGCTGGATGGCGTCGGTCTCGTACTTGGTTCGCCACTGAGCCACCTCGGAGTTGGCCTTGGAGAGGATGCGCTGCAGCTCCGCCTTGGCCTCCAACTCCTCCTCGTACTGCTCCCGCAGGAGATCGCAGTCGTGGCGGGCCGACTGCAGCGCGTGCGCCAGGGCGTTCTTTGCCTGGACGGCAACGCATGGGGTAAGACAACGCCCCTTAACGCCCGCCCGCCCCCCCTGCTCTCCCAGCTCTGCCCCCCAGCTCTGCCGCTGCCCCTCCGTCCCAACCCACAGCCCCTGCTCTCCCAGCTCTGCCCCTCTGTCCCCATCCGCAGCCCCTGCTCCCACAGCCCTGCCCCCCAGCTCTGCTGCTGCCCCTCCGTCCCCACCCACAGCCCCTGACCTCCCAGCCCTGCCCCCCAGCTCTGCCGCTGCCCCTCAATCCCCACCGTCAGCCCCTGCTCTCCCAGCCCTGCCCCCCAGCTCTGCCCCTGCCCCTCAATCCCCACCCGCAGCCCCTGCTCTCCCAGCCCTGCCCCCCAGCTCTGCCGCTGCCCCTCAATCCGCACCTGCAGCCCCTGCTTTCCCAGCCCTGTCCCCCAGCTATGTCGCTGCCCCTTAATCACCCCACCCCACCCCCATGCCCTTGTTACCTTGTCCTCCTCCTCGAGCTGTCTCTTGAGATCCTCCAGTTGCTGGGTGTAGGACTGCTTGCCCCTGGTGAGTTGGGAGACCAGCGCCTCTTTCTCTTCCAGTTGGCGGGAGAGCTCACCTTGGGGGGAGGGGAAGGGTTAATGGGCTCAGGGGGCTGGCATTTGGCCTGGGTCTATGGTGCTATGGGGAGGAGTTCACTGAGGAGCTCAACTGGAGTTGAGCCTGTTCTGAGGGGGGAAGAATGAATGGGGAACACTGGGTTTGAGGAGGGATGGAGGTAGGCACGAGCGTCTAGGAGGAGGGAGGGAGGGAGGAGCGTCTAGGAGGAGGGAGGGAGGGACGAGCGTCTAGGAGGAGGGAGGGAGACGAGCGTCTAGGAGGAGAGAGGGAGACGAGCGTCTAGGAGGAGAGAGGGAGACGAGCGTCTAGGAGAGAGGGACGAGCGTCTAGGAGGAGGGAGGGACGTGCGTCTAGGAGGAGGGAGGGACGTGCGTCTAGGAGGAGAGAGGGACGAGCGTCTAGGAGGAGAGAGGGACGAGCGTCTAGGAGGAGAGAGGGAGACGAGCATCTAGGAGGAGAGAGGGACGAGCGTCTAGGAGGAGAGAGGGACGAGCGTCTAGGAGGAGAGAGGGACGAGCGTCTAGGAGGAGGGAGGGAGGGACAAGCATCTAGGAGGAGGGAGGGACGAGCGTCTAGGAGGGGGGAGGGAGGGACGAGCATCTAGGAGGAGGGAGGGACGAGAATGGGTGCATGGGTGGCCACCGTAGTCAACAGGGGGCTGGGCTGGGCTGGGCCGGGCCGGGGGAGGTGGAGGCAGGTACCGTTCTCGGTCTGTAGCTTGGCGCGCTGAGTGTTGGTGTCATGGAGGCTGCGCTGAGTCTCCTCCAACTTGGCCCGGGCGTCCCCTGCCTGGTCCTCCAGAGACCGGCTCAGCTTTTCCAGGTTCACCTGCCCCGGGGGGAACGAGGAAGGGAGGAGAACAGAGAGAGGGGACAAGAGGGAAAGAGAAAGGAGGAAAGCGATGTTGGAAGAAGGGAGGAAAGATCCTCCCCTCCCTCAAGGGAAGCCCACCGTTATCGATTTTTAAATTTAGTCCCCCACCTCGTGGTGGCTCGAGGCAGCTCAGAATCTTTCAATAAAATAGATCAAATGCAATCAAACATAACAATATCTATAAAACCAAACAACAATTAAGACAGGTATCATAAAAAAGCCAAATTCCCGCCCCCACCCACCCCCCTCCCTCAAACCAAACGCCCGGCGGAACAGCCAGGTTTTACATCGTCTTCGGAAGGAGGGGAGATCCGGGGGACACGCGAACCTCCCCTGGGAGGGAGTTCCACAGCCTCAGAGCGGCCACTGCAAGCCGAGGCCCCGCTCCCTCTTACAGGTTCCTCTCCCCTCCCCCAGCTCAGACTCCTCCCCCACCTTGGCCATGAGTGGCTTTTCCATAATGGAGGCCACACCCTCTAGCTCAGGCTCCTCCTCCTGCCTCTGCTGTCTCCAGACCAGGCTCCTCCTCCTGCCTCTGCTGTCTCCAGACCAGGCTCCTCCTCCTGCCTCTGCTGTCCCCAGACCAGGCTCCTCCTCCTGCCTCTGCTGTCCCCAGACCAGGCTCCTCCTCCTGCCTCTGCTGTCCCCAGACCAGGCTCCTCCTCCTGCCTCTGCTGTCCCCAGACCAGGCTCCTCCTCCTGCCTCTGCTGTCCCCAGACCAGGCTCCTCCTCCTGCCTCTGCTGTCCCCAGACCAGGCTCCTCCTCCTGCCTCTGCTGTCCCCAGACCAGGCTCCTCCTCCTGCCTCTGCTGTCCCCAGACCAGGCTCCTCCTCCTGCCTCTGCTGTCCCCAGACCAGGCTCCTCCTCCTGCCTCTGCTGTCCCCAGACCAGGCTCCTCCTCCTGCCTCTGCTGTCCCCAGACCAGGCTCCTCCTCCTGCCTCTGCTGTCCCCAGACCAGGCTCCTCCTCCTGCCTCTGCTGTCCCCAGACCAGGCTCCTCCTCCTGCCTCTGCTGTCCCCAGACCAGGCTCCTCCTCCTGCCTCTGCTGTCCCCAGTCCCCACTCTTTCCTTGACCATGATGAGCAGCTGTTCCATGGTGGAGGCCACACCCTCTAGCTCAGACTCCTCCTTCTTCCCGGGCCCCACCCCCTGCCCAGGCCCCGCCCCCTGCTCAGGCTCCACCCCCACCTTGGCCTTCAGCAGCTGCTCCATGTTGGAGGCCACGTCATCCAGCTCCAGCTTGAACTCGCTCTTCTCCTTCTCCAGCTTCTGCTTGACGCGCTGCAGGTTGTCGATCTGCTCGCTCAGCTCGGCCACCGAGTCGGCGTGCTTCTTGCGCAGCGTGGCCGCCGTAGCCTCGTGCTGCAGCGTGGCCTCTTCCAGGTCCCGGCGCATCTTCTGGAACTCGGCCTCCCGCTTCTTGTTCAGCTCGATCTGCACCGAGGTGGCCCCGCCCGCCTCCTCCAGCCGCTCACTGATCTCCTCCAGCTCCCGCGCGAGCTCCGAGCGCTGCTTCTCCACCTTGGCGCGGGCCGTGTGCTCCGCCTCCAGCTCCTCCTCTAGCTCCTCAATCCGCGCCTGCACCGCGAGGACACAGAGACCGGGGTGAGTCCCTCAGCAATATTTATTTTATTTTATTTTTAAAACTTATTACCCCATCCCTGCTGCCGCAGATCCATGTTCTAGATCAGCAGACTGAATTTATTACATCCAGAGCGCGCCCCCTCCCCTGGTCTAGATATGAGGACAGAAAATCCGGGTTCTAAATGGGCAATAAGAACGAAGCTTTCAATGGCATCCAGAACATCCATGTTCTAGATCAGGGAATGGAAAATCTAGGCTCTAGATGTGAGGGGAGAGCAAACCCCCCAGTGACATTCAGGACACATGTACAGTCTAGATTGGATGTTGGCAAGTCTGGGCTCTAGATGCAAATGTAGAACAAATCCGACCTTCCGTGACATCAAAAGTGCCCTGCATTCTAAATCACAGAAGGGAAAACCTCAACTCCAGATTGCAAAGATAGAGCGAATATCTTAATGATATCCAGAACACCCACATTCTAGGACAGACCATGGAAAGCCTGGGTTCCAGAAGGGACCGTAATGTGGATCCCTAAGAGCCCACCTTCTGTATCACAGGAGATTTTTTAAAATGGAGTTCTAGATGTGGATGTAGAGCAACTCCCTCAATGTCATGCAGAACATCCCTATGTTCCAGATCAGAGGAAAGAATGTCTGGACTCTACATACAAACTCAGAATGAATTCCCCAGCAATATCCAGAATACTCATATGATCTAGACCAGCAGATGGAACCCCCGAGTCCAGAATGTAGCGCAAACCTGCCAGTGACATCTAGAAAAAAAAATCCCCCTAATTTCTGGATTGCAGAATGGGAAATCTGGGTTCCGAATGCAAATGGAGATTTAAAAACTCACAATAATATCCAGAAAACCCCCTTCTGGATGGAGAATATGGTTTCTAAAAATCAAATGTATTCCTCTTCTGAAGCAAATTGGTATTCCAGAGCATGAGCAGGATAGCATGGGATTATAAAATATTCTTTTGCCCTACGCAGCTTTCTAGAAGGCAAGCACTGCCGTTTGCAGAGGGTCTCTATGAGAATATCTCAGACCAGAGACTTTCCAGAACTACAGCCACGAAACGCCAGCGAAGCAACGATGTTCTCCTGTTCTAGACTGGGATTGGCGTGTTCTAGAGCGGCGGCTCTGTGGAACCCACCTGCAGTTCTTTCAGCTTCTTCTGCAGTTGCAAGGCCAGGGCCTGCTCGTCCTCAATCTTACTGTTCAGTTGATTGATATCGAACTCCTTCCTGCAAAGGAATTTAGAGAGATGAGCCTCCTCCGGAACTACCATCTCTCTCCCACCTCTTCCTCCCTGGCTCTGAGCACGCAAGTGCAGTAAGAATCACCCTCCTACTTTTTCAGCTTCTCTTCCAGCTGCTGCTTGTCATTCTCCAGATCCATGATGTTCTCCTGGGTCAACTTCAAGTCTCCTTCCAGCTTCCTCTTGGCCCGTTCCAGGTCCATACGAATCTTCTTCTCCTGCTCCAGGGAGCCTTCCAGCTGTTGGAGAGAGATATGATAAATCCTTGCAATCCTAGAGCGTGGCCATTGGGATGAGCCCACCCCCATAAAGGCCTAGAATATACTCACATCATCTGCCTGCTGTTCCAGCTTGAGTTTGGCTTTTGTGAGAGTGTTGACCTTGTCCTCCTCAACCTGCAGGTCATCCAGAGCTTGCTGATGGGCTTCCTGCAGGGATTTCTTTTCCTTCGTCAACTTGGCGATTATCTCGTCCAGCCCAACCATCTCCTCTGTTAGGTTCTTCACCTAATGGAAGATAAATCTGGGATGTGATATGGGGCTAAGAGATGAATATGGGGTCTCATGGAGGGCCTCAACTTGGTCCCAACTCAACCAGCCTTGAGAACCCTCAACCCAACCCAACTGGACTTGAGAAACTCCAACCCAGCCAACCTTGAGAACGCTCAACCCAATCAGCCTTGAGAATGTTCAACCCAACCATCCTTGAGAACCTCCAACCCAGTCAACCTTGAGAACCCTCAACCTAACCATCCTTGAGAACGTTCAACCCAACCAACGTTGAGAACCCCCAACCCAACAAGACTCGGTAACACCCAACCCAACTGGCCTAGACAACACTCAACCCAGCCAACATTGTAAACACCCAACTGAGCCAGCAATGGAAATACTCAACCCAACCTGCATTAAAAGCATTTAGCTCAACTCAAGCCATCTCGACCAACCATGAAAACACCAAGCCCAGCTCAGTTCAACTTGCCTGGAGCGCATTCAAGTCTGTTCAACCTAAGCATCCTGGAAGATACTCAACTCAATAAACTACTTTGAGGATTCTCAACCCAACCCACCTTGATGACACTCAACCCAGTCCATCTCCCATCTCCCATTCTCACCTTGTTTTCCGTCGCGTGCTTCTCCTTCTCAACCTTGGCCAGGGTCAGCTCCAAGTCATCTATGTCCTTCTTGAGCTCGGAGCACTCGTCCTCCAGCTTCCGCTTCTTGGCCGTCAGCTCAGCGTTCATCTCCTCCTCATCTTCCAGTCGCTCCGTCAGCTCCTTCACCTTGGCCTCCAGCTGGATCTTGTTCTTGATCAGCTGGTCGCAGCGCTCCTCAGCATCATTCAGATTATCCTGCTCCTGGGTACAATGATGGAAAAAAGTAATGTTTGCAGAAGACCAGAGGTGGGGAAGCTTGGGGGGGAAAGAACAGGAGCAATATCATGGGATGTGGGTCTCGTGGGGGGGTTGGGGGTGCAATGACGCCCCATCACTCACTGACTGTACTTGCAGCTGGAGATCATTCTTCTCTTGCAACAGTGAGACCATCTTTTCCTCCAGCTCCTTCCTCCGTGCCTCCGACTTCTCCAGCGCCTCCTTCAGCCGCCCAAACTCCTCCTTCATTGTCTGCGTGGGAGACAGGAGCTGTCAGACTCATGGGCCTGTCTATTCTGGCGTAGACCCCAGCCCAGCTGCTTCAAAGGACAGGACAAGAACCCACCTTGCGGACAATTCAGGTGTAATCTCTCTCTCTCCTATTTTCACCTATCCCCTCCAATGTACATCCATCGAAATGTCCAACCCCCCCATTCAAAGAAATGTCCATCCATCCCAAATGACCTAGAACCAACTCTACTTGTGTGTGATCTAGAACCATGCTTTCTGCTGAGTGCACCCCAGCTTGTACCCCGAGCATGAGCAACCAACCTAGAACCATAGTATTTTCTCCTGCCAGAGCTTCCTCTAGAATTCCAGGCTGCACCTGAGTGGTCACTATCAACGTAGAACCCCTACTCTTTGTCCTGAACAATTATGACTCATCTAGAATCTGCCTTCCTTCTCCTGAGCATCTGCAACTTACCTAGAATTCCATTTACTTCTTACTAAGCAGGTCACCCAGAGCCCTAGCACTTTCATCTTAGTAATCACAACTAACCTTCTTTCCCTTCAACCACTGCAGACAACTTAGAACCTTGTCTATTTCTCCCGAGCAACGGTAGCATTCCCAGGACCTAGCTCTTGCTATAGTACATCTAGAACACAACCCCCTCCTCCCAAAGAGTCCTAGAACCCATATATTTCTCCTGTGCATCTGTACCAGACCTAGGGCCTTGCTCTTGCTGCAGTACATCTAGAACTCCACCGCTCCCCCAGAAGTGACCTAAAACCCGTCTACTTCCCCAGAACAACCGCTGCAGACCTAGGGTCTTGCTCTTGCTGCAGTCCTTCTAGAGTCCAAACTCTTCCCCCACAAGCAACCTAGAACCCATCTAGCTTTCCAGCGTTGTTTTAGATAACCTAGAAGCCCTGGTCCTGTTCTAGAATCCGGTCTCACCTGCATCTCCTTCTCAGTCTCCGCGCTCTTCAGGAGCGGCTTTATCTTGAAGTAGAGCTTCATCCAGGGCCAGTTCTTCACCCCCATGAAGGCCCGGATGTTCCACTGGATCACCAGCAGGGCATCCCTGGGAGGGGGGAAAACCCCGGCAGGGTTACCAGGGCACCAGGACCCAAGGGGGAGGGACCCCAAGCAGCGGGCCAAGGACTCACCTGCGCTCCAGGATCTTCTTGAACTCGATGCGCATGAGCAGCCCACGGGACTGGGCCTGGATGCGGGTGATGATCCGTGAGAGACGCTCGTCCCGCATCTCCTCCAGCTGCCCCAGCAGCCCCGCCTTGAAAAACACCTGGGGGGAGGGGGGAGGCGGAGACACGCACCAATCCTCGGGGGTTAGCGAGCCAAGCGCCCAAGTGCTTCTCTGACTGTCCGTCCGTTCGTCCGTCCACCCCTCCCTCCCCATAGACACCCAACCTCCCCTCCCCATAGACACCCACCC
>QEPC01009531.1:1599727-1612199 GCA_003113815.1 Sphenodon punctatus
GGGAGAGAAGAGGTGGAAAGGCAAGGGGGGGGGATGAGGAATGGAAAGGTGGCGGGGGGGGATGAGGAATGGAAAGGTGGCCGGGGGTGAGGGATGCGGGACGGACATGTGGTTCCCAGAAAATAACTTACGTTTGAGCTAACGTCCTTATCTCTGTCCTCAGCCTATTCCCCCCCCGCCCAGTTCTGGTCCTGCTCCTACACTGGTGCCAACCGTCACCTGCTTTGGCCCTCCCCAAGTTTTCACCTATCCCCGCTGGCCCCACCTCTAGCCTTACCCCACCTCCAACCCAAGCCCAATCCCAGCCTTGACCTCCCACACACTTTAACCCGAATCCTGCCCCCACATTGGCCTTGGGCAGGGGACCCTTGTTGGGACCTTAGGCGCCACCAAGCTCCTTTCCCTGATGAGGCCCCGCCTCCTGCCCAGGGTCCTCCCACCAAGCCAGCCCCTTGCCCAGGCCCTGCCCCTACACCAGGCCACGCCTCTTCCTCCACACCCTGTGCCTAGCTCAGGCTACTCCGGCCCAGGCCCCGCCCCCTGCCCAGGCCCCGCCCCCACCTTGGCCTTCAGCAGCTGCTCCATGTTGGAGGCCACGTCATCCAGCTCCAGCTTGAACTCGCTTTTCTCCTTCTCCAGCTTCTGCTTGACGCGCTGCAGGTTGTCGATCTGCTCGCTCAGCTCGGCCACCGAGTCGGCGTGCTTCTTGCGCAGCGTGGCCGCCGTAGCCTCGTGCTGCAGCGTGGCCTCTTCCAGGTCCCGGCGCATCTTCTGGAACTCGGCCTCCCGCTTCTTGTTCAGCTCGATCTGCACCGAGGTGGCCCCGCCCGCCTCCTCCAGCCGCTCACTGATCTCCTCCAGCTCCCGCGCGAGCTCCGAGCGCTGCTTCTCCACCTTGGCGCGGGCCGTGTGCTCCGCCTCCAGCTCCTCCTCTAGCTCCTCAATCCGCGCCTGCACCGCGAGGACACAGAGACCGGGGTGAGTCCCTCAGCAGCATCAAGAACATACCATGTTCTAGTTCACTCAGTAGAAAGTTTGGGTTCTAGATGTGGATGTAGCGCAAATCCCTCAACAGTGGACTAGATGACTCTTGAGGATCTCTTCCAGCCATACACATATGCGACCCTAGAACACTTGTTCTAGAGTGTGGCATGGAAAGTCTGGGTTCTAGATGCGGTCATAGAACGAGCTCCTCGATGAAACCCGGAACACCCCACATTTTAGATCACGGAATGTAAAATCTCAGTTATAAACGTGAACATTGAGTGAATCCCTCAATGACATCTAGAACGTCCTATATTCTAGATCTAAGGATGGAAAATTCGAGCTCTAGATGCGCACATAGAGCAAATCCACGCCTTCCCTGCTCTCGCCCTTCCACGCCTTCCCTGCTCCCCTAAGCGCCTTCGTCCCTTCTCACTTGCTGCCCCCCATGCCTGGAACTCCCTCCCTGTCCACATCCGCCTTGCCCCCTCCCTTCATACCTTCAAATCTCTCCTTAAAACTCACCTCTTTCGCTCTGCTCTGTCTGACTCTTTATCCTGCTGAGCCACTATTCCTATACCTACGATCGGTTTACCCTTATCCTTGCAACATGGACCTGCCTGCTGTCATTCTCATCGTAACCAAGCCAAGTACGTGCACTTGAGACCTCGCATCTTCATGAATGTTAGACCCCTTGTCTCTCCCTCTGTTCCCCTTCCTAAGTCTCTCCCCCAGCTCCTGTCTCTCAGATTGTAAGCCCTAGGGGCAGGGACCCTGTCTATTTTATTACTTTGTAAAGTGCCAGGTACACTGCTGGCGCTATATAAATGTTTGTTAATAATAATAATAATAATAAATTCATTGGCAACAACCAGAATACCTCACATTCTAGAACACAGAATGAAAAATCTGGGTTTTAGATGCAAACACAGAACAAAACTCTCAACACTATCTAGAGCACCCAACCTTCTAGAAGAGGATGGGAAATCTGGGTTCCCAACACAAATTGAGAGTTAATCTCATTATCAAAGGAGCATAGACTACAAAAGGAGATGGAAAATCTGGGGTCTAGATGCAAATGAAGAGCAATTTCCTTTAACCCAACGTAGAAGAGATCGGGATCTCAGTCAGAGACGAAAAAACCTGAGTTCTAAAAGCAAATGAATTTCCTAAGCACCATCTAGAACAAACACCATTCTAGAACAGACAAGGGATGGAAAGTAAAGTGTGAGTTTCTGGCTAAGGTGAGACTAGAACCAGGGTCCCTTCCTACCTCCTCGTCCCAGTACTGCGCACTTAGCCTTTACGTCACCCTGACTCTATCCCGCTTCAGCGAAGGCATTGTTCATTTACATGGTTCTTCCCAGACTGGTGTCACTCCCCCTCCACCGTAATATTTTAGCATGTTTCTAGATTGTTATGTTCTAGAAGGCGGGTTTGAAAAGTAGCACAAACCTCTGATGGCCAGATAGAAGCTGGAGCTTAAGAGGAGTGTCCAGATCATGAATCTGTGCCACTGATCCCTTGTCCTCAAGGGCCTGCCCTCATCTCCACTTTTTTCCCCCAAGCTCACTCTGACTGATTCCACGGGTCAAATCCAGGCATTGGAAAGAAGCCAAATAAAAAAAGGGCCATGGGGTGGATTTGGCCCACAAGCCCGAGGTTCCTGCCCCCCCCCCCCCGTTCTAGAGTCTAGACAAATGAAATCCTAGCCAAGAAATGGCGACAAGATGGAGAATCAGGCAATATGCCCGAGAAGGCTGCACAACACGTTCCTTTGTCTCTACTTTGTTCTAGACTCCTCATGGAAGAGGAGATGTCCACTTGTTGTTGTAGATAAAGCACCCAAAGTAGACATTTGGCCAACTCAACTAGGAGAGATACAACCTCACTTCAGAGAGAGACGTTTCTGCATCCCAGGAGAGGTGAGAAGGGTGTTGTACAGAGCCATGGTTACCCTTGTGGCTCTTTCAGTGCTACCTCGGACCAGTTTAACCAGATGGAACTCCATGGCCCCTCACCCAGGAAGGAAGTTGACGTCTACCCTTACCTGAAGCTCCTTGAGTTTCTTCTGCAGTTGGATGGCCAGGGCTTGTTCATCTTCTATCCGAGCGTTGAGTGAGTTGAGCTCAAAGTCTTTCCTGAGGAGAAAGGAACCAGCATCGTGTGGGCGGGAAAAGGAATTTAGAATCATAAAACTGGAAGGGATATCGAGGGTCATCTAGTCTAACCCCTTGATTGCATGCAGGACAACGACAGCTACAACGTTCCCGAGAAATGTCTGCCCTGACTGTTTTTTAACTGAATGAGGCACTTACACTCAATAGCAAAACCAAGGGGCATGAACACAACCTAACGCTACGCAGAGACGGACTATGAAAGGGAGAGAGACCAACAACACAAGTCTCCTACTTTTTCAGCTTCTCATCCAGTTGTTGCTTGTCATTTTCCAGATCCATGATGCTCTCTTGAGTCAGCTTCAAATCTCCTTCCAGCTTCCTCTTGGCCCGTTCCAGGTCCATTCGGATCTTCTTCTCTTGCTCCAAGGAGCTTTCCAGCTGTTGGGAAGAGAGAGATTAATCCAGTGGCTTCCAAGACGTCGCCCCCAGACCCTCAGGGAGCCCTAAGTAGTTTTCTTATCCAGGGGACTTTCTACAAAGCCAAGGTTGTAACCCTAGGGCTGGTGCAGCTCAGCAGCATCTTCTGATTGGCGAGCCAGCCTGCTCTCCTGATTGGCTATCCCCAGCCATTGAAAACCATGGTCGAAAGTTGGACGCATCCGGACAACATGGCTAAATTGCTGCGTGCCTCATTCCGGCCCCTAGTTCCTGCCTCATTCCTACTCTCGCGCCTCTGTTACCCCCTGCTCCAGTCTCCTGCCCTGTTCCTCCCTCACTTTCTCCCTTTTATCATCATCTGGCTACTGACTCAGCATGGCTCCTGGCCTCTTGCCCCCAGTTCAGTCTCTCACTTCTAACGTGGACTGATCTCCCGATTCTCATCTGCTGGACTTTGAATACAATTCATCCCACAACTCCTAACATGACCTTGGTCTCCTGACTCAGCCTGATCCTGATCCTTGGAAGAGGAACATGCAATAGCCCACTTCAGCCCGGTTGGGCGGGTCTTCTCCTGGCCGTGTTGACAGTTAGTCCGGTCTGTGACCCCATTGGTCTCCGTGGTCACGCCCCAGGCTAGCTGCCAACACTGCCGGGAGAACTCCAGGACCAACATCTGGATGGCCCCCAACAAAGGTGATGGTGGCCCGCGGGCTAAAGCAGGCCTAAGCAGGCCACCGTCACATTTGTTGAACCCAAGATCTCCAAGAATCTTGATGAAGAAACACCAACCAATCCAGCAGCCCCAATGGAACCTGATTTACTTACATCGTCGACCTGTTGTTCCAGTTTGACTTTGGCTTTGGTGAGGGTGTTGACCTTATCCTCCTCAGCCTGAAGGTCATCCAAGGCTTGCTGATGAGCCTCCTGCAACGCCTTCTTCTCTTTGGTCAGTTTGGCAATTATTTCATCCAGGCCGGCCATCTCTTCTGTCAAGTTCTTCACCTATGGAGAGAGAAATCAGAGAGTTTTGGATAAATCCTCATGCGTGAGACTCAACCCAGCCTTAAGGACTGGCTGCATGATGAGGCTCAGTGAGCTTAACCAATGAAGACACTCAGCGAGGTACGAGGCTACTCACTCCCAACTCAACTCCACCCACAAGCCTTGAGATCATCTCAGCTAACCATCTTAAGACCAATCAGTTCAGCCCAACAAGCCTTTGAGAAGACCCAGCTCAGACCAAATTAGCTCAGCCAGCCTTAAAGATCCTCAGCCCAACTAATCACAACTCAGTAACCCTAGAGGCTGCTCAGTCCATCCCAGCCCAGTAACACCAACCAAAAAGCCACAAGGCCAATCCAACCAACCAACCCCAAGACCACTCAACCCAACCAATATGGAGGTCTTCTAAAACAATACAACAAACTGAGTGGCCACTCAACACAAACCAGCTCAACAAACCTAAGAGCTCAGCACCCAATCCAATGGAAGCTCAACCCAATCATCCTTGAAGACATTCAACCCAACACAGAGATGAGCCTGCAGGCCACTCAGCCCAACATAACTTGACACTCCTCAACTTTTCACCTTCCTTTCTCCCATTCTCACCTTGTTCTCTGTCGCGTGCTTCTCCTTCTCAACCTTGGCCAGGGTCAGCTCCAAGTCATCTATGTCCTTCTTGAGCTCGGAGCACTCGTCCTCCAGCTTCCGCTTCTTGGCCGTCAGCTCAGCTTTCATCTCCTCCTCATCTTCCAGTCGCTCCGTCAGCTCCTTCACCTTGGCCTCCAGCTGGATCTTGTTCTTGATCAGCTGGTCGCAGCGCTCCTCGGCATCTGCAAGATTGTCTTGCTCCTGAGAGGAAGGAAAGGATGAAGAGATCAACGGTAGGAAGGAAATGAAAGAACAGAAGGAAGGAAGGGCATGACAAGTTGGCGGCCATGTGGAAATTGTAGGGAGAGTTGTAGGCGATGAAGGTGATGAATGGATGGATGGGTATGATGGGTTGGGTGGTGTGTCCTGTAGAGGTTGTAGGATGACGTGTAGGCCAATCAATGGTAGAGAACAATGGAAGGAAGGAAGGAAGGGCATGATGGCTTGGTGGGCATGTAGGAGTTGTAGGGTGAGTTGTAGGCCATCAATCATGGCCTGGGGGAAGGGGGTAGGAGTTTCCGCATGGGGTATGGGACATATAGAGGTTATAGGGTGCAATGACGCCCCATCACTCACTGCCTGCACTTGCAGCTGGAGATCATTCTTTTCCTGTAACATGGAAACCATCTTCTCCTCTAGCTCTTTCCTCCGCGCCTCCGACTTCTCCAGCGCCTCCTTCAGCCGCCCGAACTCCTCCTTCATCGCCAGCATCTCCTTCTCGGTCTCCGCGCTCTTCAGGAGCGGCTTGATCTTGAAGTACAGCCTCATCCAGGGCCAGTTCTTCACCCCCATGAAGGCCCGGATGTTGTACTGGATCACCAGCAGGGATTCTCTGCGATGGGGTGAGAAGAGGACATGAGAGCAGGTTGGGAGCTTCCCCCACAGAAGCGTCCAAAGCCAGAAGAGACTCCAGAGCTGTGAGCTTCCCTGCAGCAGTGCTCCCAGGACCACCTACCTTCGTTCCAAGATCTTCCTGTACTCAATCCTGGAGAGGACGCCGCGGGACTGGGCTTGGATACGGGTGATGATACGGGAGAGACGTTCATCTCGCATCTCCTCCAGGATCCCCAGTAAACCAGCTTTGAAGAACACCTTGTGGGAAGAGAGAGGAAGATGGCTGATATGTAGGGGCACAGCGCCCCCTAGTGCCAGGCTGGGGAGATGGGGCACGGCCGGAGGAAGGAAGGGGGAGAGGGCAGCGGCACAGCGCCCCCTAGTGCCAGGCTGAGGAGATGGGGCACAGCCTGGGGAAGGAAGGGGGAGAGGGCAGCAGCACAGCGCCCCCTAGTGTCAGGATGGGGAGATGGGGCACAGCCTGGGGAAGGAAGGGGGAGAGGGCAGCGGCACAGCGCCCCCTACGGTTGATACCTGTTCCCTGGGAGTTTGGCTGCATGTGGCCCTGTTCCTCACCTTGGTGTGGCCGAATTTGTACTGGTTGTGGTCAATGTCGAGGGAGCCCAGGAGTTTCTCTGCCCCCTTCCTGCTGTCGATGAACTGCCCCTCAGGGATGGCAGAGGGGTTCAGGATGCGGTACCTGGGGAGGTGGGGGCGGGGAGAGAACCGGCATTAGATAGGTCAATGCTGCAAGCTTCCTGCTAGCAGTGCCACCCCAGATGCTGCGAGCACCCCCTAGCGGCAGTGCCCCCCCCAATGCTGTGAACTTCCCCCACTAGCGGTGTCTCAGCAGTGCCCCCCGTCCCACCTCTGCTTGAAGTCCCCGTAGAGGATGCGGTTGGGGAAGCCCTTGCGACAGATGCGGATCCCCTCCAGCACCCCGTTGCAGCGCAGCTGGTGCATCACCAGGGGGTTATCCATCATCCCTATGTGTGTGGGGGGGGGGAGAAAGAGATAAGACCTAGGGGGCGGAGCCAGGCAAACACAAGCCCCGCCCCTCACCTCTTGGCCACAATCCCAGCCTCTAGGCTGGTGCAGAATCTCCTTCAGAACCTTAATCCCGCCCACTCCCCGCTAGCTCCGCCCCCTACCACGACGGGGGAGGGGGGGAGGATTCATTTACGCCAATAAGAGGCATCTGTCTCGATTATGCACCTGTTTCCTTTTCCCCCACCCCCCAAGAAGTGACGTAAGCAGAGAGGACCCACACTTCTCCCCTTCCCACAGCTTCTAGAGCCTCGGGGGGGTGGGGATGGGCCTCACCTGGAGACTTGGACTCATTGGGGATAATGCATCTCACAAAGTGAGGGTGAGTGGAGCGAAGGTTGGTCATCAGCTTGTTCAGGTTCTCCTGGAGGGAGGGAGGGGGAAGAGAGAGAGAGAGATCCACCACCATTTTGAATCCTGCAGCCCAACTTTAAGCAAATTTGGCTGAGGGGAAAAGGCCCATCAGTGAGGAGAAATCCCCAATTTCAGCCCAATCAGGATCCCCAGAGGGGAGCTACGACCCCCTTTTCTGGCGTTGTCTTCCATCCATCGTTGACCCCCTACGAAATCAGGCATCTTTGGGCTCCGCTGTGCGGAGCTACAACTTGTGAAAGAAGTTTCCCATCATCATCTTCCCAAATTCTGAACCGGTCTCTGCAGCCCAGTAAAAGTCCGGTCCCCTTCTACCAGCCAAATCTGGGGCGACAGGCTCTTTCCTTAAAACCCCAGATTGGGATGAAAAAGAGATGGGTCGATTTCCAGTACGACTCTCCCCCCATCACCCTGCCTGGGGACCCCAGGCTAGACAGATTCACGGGCTGTGTTTAACCGGGCGCGGCGGCGGGTCCAGGCGCGCTGGGCGGAGCTACCACGCACGTCAGGTGAGTGTGGGGGGAATCAAAGAGGCCAGCGACGGTCGTGCCCTCCGACCCGCATGCTGTTCGGCCTGTCCCCACACGGAGCACCCCGGATTCCTCCCCGACGCTCCGTGCGGGGGCATGAGTGAGGGCGCGTGCCCCTCCCGTGCCCCCTTCAGATGAGCGCTCGGGGGGGGGGGGGGGGGGGGGGGGGGGGGGGGGGGTCTTTACAGCAATCTCCTTTTCCCTGATATTTAACCGGAATTGACCTTCACTTCGCTAGGCTAAACGTACCCAGCTCCTCCAACCTTTCCCTATAGGACCTGCTCTCCAGACCCTTTTTATCCTCTCTCTCTAACCCTCCTCGGAACCCGCTCCAGTTTGTCAACATCCTTCTTGAGACGAGGTGCCCAAAACCAGGACGCAGCGCTCCGGGCACGGTCTAACTAGTGCTGAACGGAGCGGAAGGATTGCTTCCTGCGACTTAGAAAGTCAACACTTCTGCGAATGCAGCCTAAAAAGGCGTTCGCCTTTTTTTTTGGCAGCCAAGGTATCCAACTCCCCCTCCCCCAAGGAGGAATGNGGGGGGGGGAGGATGGGTGGACCCCGGGGGGCGCATCTCATTTAAAAACTGCCACAGAGTTGGAGGGATCTTCAAAGGTCCAGTCTCTTCCTTGGATACAGGAAGTCTACAGGCTGTGCAGCCTCCGTTTGAAAACTGCCAGCAACGGAGAGTCTACGACAGCCTCATCCGCTTGTTCCATCACTGGACGGCTCTTAATGTCAGGAAGGTTTCCCTGATATTTAACCGGAATTGACCTTCACTTCGCTAGGCTAAACGTACCCAGCTCCTCCAACCTTTCCCTATAGGACCTGCTCTCCAGACCCTTTTTATCCTCTCTCTCTAACCCTCCTCGGAACCCGCTCCAGTTTGTCAACATCCTTCTTGAGACGAGGTGCCCAAAACCAGGACGCAGCGCTCCGGGCACGGTCTAACTAGTGCTGAACGGAGCGGAAGGATTGCTTCCTGCGACTTAGAAAGTCAACACTTCTGCGAATGCAGCCTAAAAAGGCGTTCGCCTTTTTTTTTGGCAGCCAAGGTATCCAACTCCCCCTCCCCCAAGGAGGAATGGACCTTTTCTGGGTGACGTGATGGTGAATCATGAAAGAAGATTTGAAAACGCAAAAGAGAGGCTCAGTCCATCGACGGCTGTTAGTCAAGTTGGTCGGGGAGGGGTGGGGGGGTGTGAGAGCTGGAAGTGAAGAGCAGGGAATGAATCTCCCCAGTGATGACCTGTTGGGGACTTCTCTAAAGCGACTGAGAATGGTCGCTGTCGGAGACAGGATACTGGGTTCCCTGGGCCATTGGTCTGACCCAGTGACTACGATCTTAGAGAAAGATCAAAGCCACCAGAGAGGAGGTTAGGTGTCTCAAGACGGCCAAAATGAATCCAAAGGCCTCACCAGACCCGATGCCCCAGGCACAGACACACACGCACCCCTGGAGCGAGAACATCCCCGTTCGCTTACCCTATGCAAGGCTGACACCGTCTGGAATGAGGAACCCTTCTTCTTTGTTCCTTTAGCCTTCCCGCCGCCACCTTCAGCAGCTGCAGGGGAGAGGAAAACATTGTAACAGGCCTGGTCTTGAGTGGGTCAGAGCAGGGGGGGCTGGGAGCCAGGACTCCTGGGTTCTCTGGGAGGGGAGTGGGGGCTAGTGGGTTAGAGCAGGGGGGGTTGGGAGCCAGGACTCCTGGGTTCTCTGCGATGGGAGTGAGGGCTAGCGGGTTAGATTGGGGGGGCTGGGAGCCAGGACTCCTGGGAGGGGAGCAGGGTCAGAAAAAAATATGAGGGTTCAGTCAACTTTCCAAGTAGGGGGCAGGGCTGGAGGTGAGGAATGCCTCTGTCCCTTCACCCAGGACCCCTAGTTTCCCTGACACACACGTTCTGTTTCTGCACCCCACTGTCTTCCTTACGTGCATCGGCCGCGGCATAGTTGGCAAAGAGGATAGCCAGCAGCTTGAGAGCGGATTTCTGGAAAAGCCCCACCACCGTCTCGTTGAGCGGATCCTTGTTCTTCTGGAGCCAGCCCAAGATGTTGTAGTCGACGGTGCCGGCGTAGTGGATGAGCGAGAAGTGCGCCTCCGGCTTCCCCTTGATGTTGCGCGGCTTCCCAAAGTTGGCCGACTTGCCCAAGTGGTTGTCGTAGAGCTTGGCCTTGAAGGTCATGTCCGACGCCTTCGGGAACATGCACTCCTCTTCCAGGATGGACATGATACCCATGGGCTGTGGAAAGAAGGGGATGGGTGGATGGATGGACAGTTAGGTGTTGGGTAGGTGGGTGTTGGGATTGCACAGATGGACAGATGGGTGGGAGGAGGGTGTTGGGATGGATAGATGATCTTGCTCAGCTTCATTCCAGTACAGAGAGAGTTTTGGACCTACTTTCCACTAGACCCCACCACCCTCCTTGAGATGGAGAGAAAGAGCCCGGCAGTCCTAGCTCCCGGCCACCCTGGTCTATGATCCTAGACCGCACAGGACAAAAGGGTACTGACGTCACCTTCTCGATGAGGTCGATGCAGGCCTGCAGGTCCATGCCGAAGTCAATGAATTCCCACTCGATCCCCTCTTTCTTGTACTCCTCTTGCTCCAGCACGAACATGTGGTGGTTGAAGAACTGTTGCAACTTCTCGTTGGTGAAGTTGATGCAGAGCTGCTCAAAGCTGTTAAACTGGGGGGGAGGAAGAGACCCATGAGACACAGCGCCACCTGCTGGCAGCTCCCCCCACAGGCAGTGGGGTGGGGGGGAGAATGACAGATGTGCCCTGCTCTCCACAGCTCCCCCTGCTGGGACTGGAGTGGCCGGGAGCTCGCCCCACAGCTAGCGCCCCCACCCTGCTCCCTACAGCTCCCCCTGCTGGGACTGGAGTAGCCGGGAGCTCCCCACACACAGCTAGCGCCCCCACCCTGCTCCCTACAGCTCCCCCTGCTGGCTGGGGGTGCTCACATCGAAGATCTCGAAGCCAGCAATGTCCAGGACCCCAATGAAATATTGTCTTGGCAGCTTGGTCTCCAGGGTGGTGTTGATGCGGGTGACCATCCAGTTGAACATCTTCTCGTAGACGGATTTAGCCAGGGCCCCGATGGCGTAGTATAACTGTGGGGAGCAGCAGATCCACCTGTCATCTCCTGGTCAAGGAGAGAGAAGCCATCCTCTCCCATATTTCTACAGCCGAACTCACCTGCTGGACATTCTGCCCCTTGGTGACGTACTCGTTGCCAACTTTCACCCGCGGGTGGCAGAGCCCCTTCAGCAGGTCGGCCGAGTTGAGGCCCATCAGGTAGGCCGATTTATCGGCCTCTGCGGGAGCAGAGAAGATCATACGATCAGTCCGTGCTCTGGTCATCTCCCACCTTGACTACTACAGCCTTCTTTTCGCTGCCCTTCCCTGCCCTCGCCTTGACCTTCTCACTTCTGTTGCCAAGGTCATCCCCCTCGCCGGCCACTGATCATGTTCATCCCCTTCTCTCCTCCCTCTTCCCCCTTCACGCCCAACACAAGTTCCTTGTCTTCATCTTCAAGGCTCTCCATGGCCTTGCTCCTCCTCATCCTTCTACCCTCATTTTCTGATAGGTCCCCAGCTGGGAATGGCGTTCCTCCTCTGTCACCGCCCTCACCTGCCCAAAACATCTTCACTCCTTCTTGCAGGTTGCCCCCTACTCCTGGAACTTCCCCGCTTCACCACATATGCCCTGCTCCCTCCCTCCCATCCTTCAAATCCCACCCCCTGAAAGTATACCTCTTCCAACAGGCCTTCCCCAACTCCTCATCCCCATAGATTACATAGTTAAATTTGTCTTTGTACTGTTCCTGTCTCCCAAGGTCTTCCTCCCAGGGGCGGATTGGCCATTGAACCCACCGGGAGAATTCCTGGTGGGCTGGGCCGGTTGGGAGGGCCGGTCCCACGGTCTGGGTTTTTTGTTTGTAAATTTTAAAAAAAATAAATGGTCGGTCCTGACCCTCCATTGGGTTGGGTCAGGACCAGGGAGGGGGGCTCGGGAGGTCGGGCCGTTCCAGGCTGTCACAGCCTGGAACGGGCCGGCCTCCCCACCCCCCCAATGCCCTCTGGCCCCTTCTCGTTCCCTCCCGGAAGTAGTATAAAAGCAACTTCCCGGAGGGAGGGCGAAGACTCGTGGGGTTTCGCGGCAGCAGCAGCAGCGCAGGAGCAGAGCCTCAGTAGAGGCGGCGAGGGAGCAGAGCCAAGCGGCACCGCCGGCGGCGGCAAGGGAGAAGGCAGCACCAGGAGGAGGCAGCAGCGAGGATGGAGCAAGCGAAGGGCAGCAGGTGGGGCTTGGCTGGGGGCCGGCGGGGAGCCTAGCTGGGGGCTGGGGGGTTAGGGTTAGGCTTGGGGGTGCAGGCGCCTGCTGGGGCCTGCTGGCACCGGCTGGGGCTTCCTGAGGCCGGCTGGGGCTTCCTAGGACCGGCTGGCCTGGGGGAGGGGGCTGGGGCTGGCTTGGGCCTCCTGGGGCCAGCTG
>QEPC01009531.1:1676865-1687176 GCA_003113815.1 Sphenodon punctatus
GGCAAAGATGAGAGGCAGCAGATGTGGCCATGATAAAAGTGGAGTTGGGGGGCAAGGAAGGAGTGGCCAGCTGGAGGGGCAAGAGGAAAGGGGGGGTGGGCTGAGGGGGGGCTAGTTGGGCAAACATCATCTAGAATAACGGACACGTTACACGTATTCGGAATCCCACAATACTCTTCCCTCCCTCCTCCCTGGTTCCCAGCCCCCATTTCCCACCCCACAGGCAAGGGGGGGGGGGGCTTCCCGGCTCCGCTCTTGAATATAATTTTTATTCTCTTTTATCTTTTTTTATTTTTTTGTAACCACTCTCTCCCCCCCCCCCCCTTCTTCCTTTTTAAATACACAACAACAGGCATTTCCTCGGTGGGGGAAGGGAGGGGTTGGGTTTATTCTGGGGGGGGAACGATGTAACCCCTCTTTTTGCAGTCTGTTTGGTTCTGTCGATCCCCCACCTCACCCCGCTGGTTTCCATTTCCGAGGAGCTCGATGATTTATCCATTCCTTGAATTTACGTCTGTCTTTGTGGCTTTAGAGTGCGTATTAAAGACGCTTGGGGGGGGGGCAGGAAAAGAACAGAAAAGGGGGCCCCCCAAAATTGACACAAATCGGGGCTAGGTTGAAGGAGGGGGGGTACGTCTCTGTTCAGTTCAGGGAGGGGGATTCCTCTGTTTTGTGGGTGGTTTCTCTCTCTCCAATTAGGGTATTTTTTGGTTGCTGTTTTTTGTGTGTGTCTTTGCTTTGGATTCTGCGGCCTACGGAGGGGTTTATTCGTTCGTTCATTTTTAATTATTTTTTTGCGAGAGACAGGAGGTTTCTTCACGTTTGTGTTTTAAAGCCATCAGAGAAGGTGTGTGTGTGTGTGTATATATATATATATATAATATATATATATTTCTTTCTTTTTTTTCTTGTCGTTTTCCGAGACGGGAGGAAAATTCACGTCTTGTCTCCGGAGGGAAAAACAACAAGCGAGGTTGTCGGTTTCTATTTGGCGGAGGTGAAACAAGGAGAGAAAGAGAGAGAGAGAGAGTGAGGGGAAAGGAAGAGGGAGAGGACAGCCTCCTCTTCTCCCCATTTGGTTGCTGTTCAAGTCATTCGATCCATCGGGAGTCCGTCCGTCTGCGACGGGCAGCTTATTATACACAGCGGGCGGCGCATGCTCAAGGGGGCACGGGGAGAGGGGGCAGACACAGTTTAAAATTCTCCGCCCCCCTCCCCGCTCGTTTTTTGTCGTCTTGGGTTTTCCTTTCCATCTGTCTGTTCTCTTCTTCGGTTTTTTTTGTTGTTGTTGGAGGAGGAGGTTTTTTTTTGGCCTTTCTCGGTGGGTCGCACAGTATAGGGTGAGAGGTGAGTGTGTGTGTGTGTGTGTGTGTGTGTGTGAGAGAGAGCGAGAGAGCGCTAGTGCATGAGTGGGTTGTGAGTGGCTGGGAGGGTGGCAGGGACACAGTGGCTGAGTGCATCTAAAAAGAGGCAAGGGGCGTGGGAGAATACAGGACGGCTTTGGCACTGGTGTGGGGGAGGATGTTGGCACGCATAATGAAAAGGGAGGGGAAAGGAGATTGGCACACTCGTGGGTGAATGTGAGGACAATGAGGAGAAGCGGGGGGGGGTGACCCTTAGGAAGGTCTGTGCCCAGTGAGTGAGGGAGGCTGGCATCATGGGCACACGAGTGGCAAGAGGACACCCCAGAGACTTGGAAGAAGCTTGCAAGAATTACGTATGCCTTTGGGGATGAGGTGGGCTCTGGCAGGTTTGTGTGAGGGCCAAGTGTCTAAAGATTCATGTGTTAGCCTGTGGCCGGGGCTGGGTGGAATCTCTGGGGATGCGCGCACATGTGAGGTGGGTGTATGTAAAGGGAAGACTCTAGCACATCTATGTGGGCAGCCGAGTGAGGTGGGAATAGGCAGGCAGGGAGGGAGCCATCATGTGGTGTGGGGGATGGCCACCTATCCAAGCTGGGCTGGGTGGCCTCTCTCAGAGGATCCTAGTCTGACACACATGCAAGATGGGGCATTTTGCACATGTATGTGATGGGAACGTTGGGTTGGCTGGGGTGATGTCTAGGGCAGCACATACACCCCTCTTGGTGGCAGGCTGGGAGTGAGGAGCTGCTCTTAGGGGGTAGGTTGTGTTTGAGAGGTGGGGAGAGAAGCCCATCTATCTGCTTGGGGGGTCTCCTTTGTTAGCAGTGCTGTGGGGCAGGAATGAGCATAGCTGGGTAGGGTCTGAAAGGAA
Organism: Sphenodon punctatus; assembly: GCA_003113815.1. Taxonomy (NCBI): domain Eukaryota; kingdom Metazoa; phylum Chordata; class Lepidosauria; order Sphenodontia; family Sphenodontidae; genus Sphenodon; species Sphenodon punctatus. The sequence goes on from QEPC01009531.1 coordinate 1,679,101, forward strand.
TTATCTAGGTGGTGGGCGGGGGGACCTCTATCCATCTCGTTGTCCACCAGATGAGCATTCTCCAGAATTTCATCAACATGGAGTAGAATTTGAGTTGGGTAAGGGATGCTGCATGGGCAGGTTATCAGCCTGGTCTTCTCCCACCCGGCCATGTGCTGTTGTTAGTGGGTACACAGGGTAGCAGTTGTGTTGGGCGTTGGAGGTTGTGTTCATTTTGGGGGCTGGGTGGGGGCAGAGGGCATCCAAGTGGGTGGACAGATTGGCAGTCTGCCAGTCTCGCCTTCTGCCACCTGATCATGCGTCCACATTAATGACTGCATGGGCTGGAACTCATATTGCGTTGGGTGTCAGAGGTGGACTAGAGGTTGCGACAGGTGGGAATGGGGGAGGTTGGGGGCATCTAGGTGGGAGGGTATATTGGCAGTAGGCTTGGGCAGAAGTTGGCCACCCCTTGTTCAAGAAGGATATGGGGGTAGGGATGCCAGATGGGGCAGAATGTTGATTTTGTGGGAGGAGGCACCTATTTGAATTCCTAGTTTGCCCTTCCCTCTGCCAGTTGTCTGTGTGCCTTTGCTGGAGATCGTGTGAGGCAGTGTGAGTGTTGTATTTGTGGGTTTCTAGCCAGGATTCTGCCATGCAGTTGTGTGCTTATGTTGGTGGTAGCGTAGGTGTTGGCCATGGGGCTGCGCTGGGGTGTTATGTGAGCTATGGGGATATGCATGTGGATAGACAGTTGGGCTCCTAATCTGGTCTCTGCAGTTTGGTTGTGTGCCCTCGGCAGTAGCCTGGGGTACAGGTTGAGTTGGACATTGGCCACCATGGGTGCTATGGGGATGGGCAGAGGAAACCAGATGGGGAAGCAAAGCTTTTGGACTGGTCCTTCCTCTTCCAGTTGGTTGTGTGCCCTCATTGGCAGCACAATGGGGTAGAAGATAGACCAGGGGAGTAGAGGGGCACCCAAGCCAGTTCCTAGCCTAATCTTGGCTAGTTGGTTGTGTTGGCAGTAATATGGGATAGAGGTCAGGTTTGGGCGTTGCATTGGAGGTTCGTTGTTGGTTGTGGGGGCTGTGTGTGGAATAGAGGTCAGGTTGGGCATTGCATTGGAGGGTAGAAGTTGAGTTGGGTGGGGCAGTGGAGTTGAGTGTTTGGTCGTGGGGCCTGTGTGGGGGTGGTGAGGATTGGGTAGGGGCATCCAAGTAGGTTCCCAGCCTGATCTCAACCAGTTGGTCGTGTGCCCATGATGGTGATAGGGTGGGGTGGACGTTGGGTTGGGCAGTGGAGCTGAGTGTTGGTCGTGGGGCTTTGTGTGGGCAGTGAAAGCTGAGTGAGGACATCCAGGTAGGTTCCCAGCTGGTCTCAGCCATTCAGTCATGTGCCTGTGTTGTTAGTAGCGTGCGGTAGAGATTGGGTTGGGCAGTGGAGTTGAGTGTTGGCATTTGGTGGGATGGAGGGCACCCAGTTGGGGTGGTCCCCTCCACCATCCAATCGCTGGCGCTCCCTCAGAGGGCGGCAGTGTGGTATCCATGTCTTATAAAGCTAGAAGCGTCGTAGAGGTAGCGTTACTTTTTGGGCTGGAGTCCGAGTGAGGTAATTTGGATTCCTCTTTGGCAAACACCGATACGGTTGCTGCGTTGGGGCCGGCGGCTGGGCCAGCTTTGCGCCGGTGGGCGCTGGAGCGCAAGTGAGCCCCCAGTGCCTCACGTCCGCTCACCAACACCTCGCAAGCCAGGCAGTGGTAGGTGCAGATGGGCACACGCAATGGGGGCGGAACAGCCGGCCCTTGACACCCGAAGTAGCAAAAGGCGGCCTGGTGAGCTGTTGCCGCCCCCTCGCTCTCGAAGGCTGCCTTGCACTGGCGGCACAGGTACCGGTGAGTCACGTCAACCGTGGAGATGCCAGGGGCCTCAGGCACCTCGACGGGAGGCTCAGGTGCGGGCGTTGGGAGCAGGGGACTGGGGAGCAACCCCATTAGGGTCTGAGGTATGACTGGGTTCATGGGAAAGAGACCTTTCTTCATGCCATAAAGCTGTTGGAAGTAGGCGCCAGGCAGCTGGGCCCCAAAGAGCGAGGGGGCTGTAGCTGTCGCTGCTGGCAACGGGAAGGGCAGGAACTGGCCACCCAGCAGGGCCGGCACCGCAGCCTTCAGAGCTTTGAGGTTCTTGAGGGCAGCAGCCGAGGGCACGGTGGGGTCCTGGGCCAAGTTGGAGGCAGGGTCTGGTGGCCCCTCGACTGGGGTGCTCTCAGGGGCTGGAATGGGCTCTGCCATGGGGGTCTGCTGGGATGGGTCTGGTGCAGGGCGCTGAGGTAACGGGGGGCCCGGTGGGGCAGAGGCTGAAGGGGAACCCTGGACGCCAGAGGAGGAAGAGGAAGGTCCTGGGTAGAGGGGAAGAAAAAAGGTATAAGTCCTTGCCCTCCATCATACCCATCCATCTCCTTCCCAACCCCTCTCCCTTCCATCATCTCTTCCTTCTGTCCATCTCTGTGACCATCCTGCCCCCACCACTGCGTAGATTTTTCTGCATGGGGAAGGTTTACCCCAATACCTACCTCCTGGGGCTGTTGAGACAGGAAGTCGCCTGGCTAAGCATGAGGGTGTAGCCCAGGAACCCTTCGTAGCTCATGAGGAGTGTTAGTGGAAGAGGAGAGGTGCCAATATGGCAGGTCGGGCAGAGGGTGAGCAGGATGTGATTCAAGATGATGGAGTGTGTGCTGAGTAAGAAACCAAGATGGCAGAAGGGAAGTTGGGTGGAAAATCGAGTTGGCGGAGGGGTCAATTTTGCAGGAAGGATGAGCTGAATTGGGTACCGAAAATGAGGGAGGGTGGTGGCGCATGGATCCAAGATGGCAGAGGGCAGGTTGAGTGCAAAATCAGGATGGTGGAGGGGACCATGGAGCAGGAGTCCAAGATGGCAAAGGACATGTGGAATCGGGAGACGAGATGGCAGAGGGCTGGTGGATGAGGAAGCTTGAGCTGGGTATGGATGGGATACCAAGATAGTTGTATGGAGAGTTGAGGAACCTGAGATGGGGCAAAGAGACCCTTATAGACCTAGATGTCGCTCACCTTACCTTCTCTTGGTACAACTCACCTGGCGCAAAGGGGACCATGCCCCCAAGGGCAGGGGTTGTGGCAGAGCCCAGCCTGGATAGGGCAGGAGCCCCTTTGTCCGGGACCAGCTCATAGCACTTGCTCTCGTTCTTAAGTTGGGCCTTGATGGCCTCCTTGAGCCGGGCCAGATGTCCGCGGGAGAAAAGGTGCCCACGGCAAGAGACATAGAAGTCATACTTGACATCGCAATAGGGGCACTCAGCCTGGGTAGAAGGGGGCCCGTCAGAGACACTGTCGCCCCCACCACCTGCCCCGGTGGCTGCCTTGGCCTTCTTCTCTTTTGCTCGTGCATTCTGGAACCAAACTTGGATGACCCTCTTGGGCAAGCCAATCTCCTCCCCCAGAACCTCGCATTCTTGCATGGTGGGCGTCCTGTAGGCCTCATAACATGCCTTCATAATCTTCAGTTGGACGCTGGACATCTGCGTACGATACCGACGTTGGCCATATGGGTCATGGATATTGCCAAGACCTTCTGCCACCTGTCCCCGCCCTCCACCAGGGGAATCAGGGTCAGCCAGTGAGGAAGACGAGCAGGATGAGGAATCGCTCAGTTCTCCACCCGAAGGACTCCGATCTTCACTCTCCTTGGATGTCTCCTCTTCAGCTGCTGCTTCTTGTGCTGCCAAGTCCGCAAGGATTTCTGATTTGGGTGCTGCCGGTGGTGGCTGGACATTGGTTGGAACAGAAGTGAAGGCAGCTCCATAATTGAAAACTGGGTCTCGTGGAGAAGGGTTGAACTTGGCAAAAGTAGTGGGTAGGAGAGCCGGAGAAAGTTTGGCAGTTGGGTTGGGGGTGCTGGAGTTACACCGGAATTGGCCTTTCCTCTCCCGAGCCCTGGTGTTCTGGAACCAGACCTGGACTACCCTTTTCTTGAGGCCAACTTCTTCCGAGATACAATCCAGCATCTTGCGCGTTGGGTTGGAGTCTTGCATATACCAGCGATACAAGATCTCCAGCTGCTCCGGCAAGATGGTAGTACGCAGCCGCTTATCCCGCGGTGGCTCACCCTCCCCGCCAGCCCTGCCATCACCGGCGTACTCGCTCCCAGTGGGCGATAAGCTACCATCTTCATGCTTCCTCTTGGCGGCACGGGATGGGTCAGCTCGCTCACCAAACATCGGCGGAGGAAGCTCTGAGGGAGGGGCAGCCGGGGGGATGATCCCAGGGCATTGAGGGCTCAGTATATTGGTGCCAGGAAGCTTGGCTGGACACTCATCACAGACTTCGCTGGTGGAGCTATTGGGCGGTACATCCAGTGCCGGGGGCTCTTCCGCTGTTGGTTCATCGCTGCTGCCATCTGCCTTGGCTTCCCTGTCGGCGGCAGCTGGTTCCTGTTCCTCCTCCTCCTCTTCATCATCTGGCTCGTCTTCCTCAGGCACTTCAGCCTCCTCATCAGCACCTTCCCCCTCTTCATCAGGTTGGTACTCATAACATTTCTTGAGATGCCTCACCAACTCAAATACACAGCGGAAGGAAACCCGGCATTTCTTACAGGTGGGCAGTGCCGCAACAGTCTCTCCGCCTGTCCCCACCTCGGTGCCACTGATCTTCCGGGCCTTCTGCCGGGCATTCTGGAACCAAACCACAATGACTCGGTTGGCCAAACCCAACATTGCTGAGAGTCTCTCCACCTCACCGTCCTTGGGGTAAGCACTGGCCTCGAAGAAAGCCTGCAGTGCCTGAGACTGGAATTCAGAGAATTTAGTGCGTGAGAAGCGTCTGTTGGAGGCAGAGCTGCCACGGATCAGATCCACCCCTGAGACTCCACCTCTTTCTTCTTCCTCCCCCTGGAACCACAAGGACTTGAGGTGTTCAGGGGACACACGGGGGGGCTCTCCGTCCATTGACACCACAGCTACTGGCTGCACCAGGAAAGGTGGACAGAGTGGCGGAATTTCCAAGGGGGCTGGTGGTGGTGGTGGAGCAGCTGCTGGTGGAGTCTCGGTGGTAGCCATCTCGGCTCCCAGAGGGGGTGGATACATGCTGTCATAGCTCTTGCGGAACTGGGCAGCATAGCGGTTGAGCGCCTCAAAGGGCAGGAAACGGCGGTGGACATGTTCCTCATGGGTTTTCAGGATGAGCATGTTGGAGAACTGTTTGCCACAGGCACCGCATTGCAGCTTGGCTGCTGGGGGGCGTGGTGGCGCAGCCTGGACTGGTGTCACCGCTGCCTGCTTTCCTTCGTTGTACTGGATCACAAGTTCAAAGCCGAAATTCTCCAGTAGGGCCTTTGCTGCTGTCCGCGACACCTCATTCCCCAGCTGGATCCCTTCGGCTTCTTCCGCTTCTGCCTCCTCCGCTGGCTCTGCTTTGGCACATCCCGGAGCCACTGCCGGCTCTTCCTTGGGCACCGGCGGAAGAAGCAAGGGTGGGGTAGCCGGGAGAGTCAGCGCTGGGGCAGCAATGGCCAATTTGGGCGCCCCCTTGAGGTCATGGAGATAGAAAGGTAGAAGCAGCTGTTGCTGCTGTTGCAATTTCAGCAACGACTCTGACACCAGAGGGAAGGGAGGAAGAACCGGCGGTGTAAAGAGGGGCGCTGGGAACCGCTGCAGCTCAGGGGTGGGTGGGGTCAGAAACGGAAGGGTCGGCATCTGAACGCAGCTGGTGTCCACCACCTTGGGAAGCTCTGTTTCGGCTGGGGGCATCTCGGGTGATAGTTCGGGCTCGGTGGAGGCTGTCTCAGTCCTGCCGGCGGTCTCCATCTTAGCGACACGCGAACGGGTCTGGTGGAGCACTGAACGCATATGGATCTCCAGCGTGGAGCTCTGGTTGTAGGACACACGACAAGTGGTGCATTTGTAGGGCTTATCCGAGGAGGGTTGGGGGATCCCAGCTCCACCCGGTTCCCCCCGAGAAGGAGCCGAGGGGTCAGCCGAGGCCTTCTTCATCTTGTGAAGGTGCGAGACGGAGTTGTAATGCACCAAAAGGATGTTCTTCTGCGTGAAGGATTCCTTACACACGGTGCATTTATAGGGCCGTGACGGGTCCAGGAATTTATCCAATGCAAAGTTGGTGGCTTTGCGATAGGACAGTGGGTGCCTGGGGTCCTGGGGGAGCGGGACGGGTGAGGAGGTCTCAAGGGGCTCGGCCGGGGGCCGTGGAGCCAGAGCTGGCTGTGGATCCTCAGGAGGGATGGTCTGAGTCCGGTCTTCATCCTCCGAGTCGAGGGGAGGAGGTGGTGGTGGAGGTGAGGCGGGCTCTGGCTTGTTCGGAGGTTCTGTGGGGGGGACAGGAGAGGTGGCAGGGGCGAGTGGTGTCTCCGGGAGAAGGGCAGAGGCTGGGGAGGTGTTGTCTGTGGTTGTGGGTGCTGTGGGGGAAAGGAGACCGGAGGGGGGAGAGGTTAGGGTTGACCGCAAAATACCCCTGTTCTCAATTTATTTTCCTAACCTGACAGGATATGTCCTACCCCTACCGTCCCTACCCCCAGTTGTGCCCCATCTCCCCAGCCTGGCATCTAGGGGACACTCTGCCCCTACCTTCCCTTCCGCTGCCATACCCCATCCCGCCACTAAGGGACACTGCCCCAGTCTTCCCTCCCCTGACGGTACCCGATCTCCCCCATTTGGCACTAAGGGGCACTTACCCTCTGGGCCAGTTTCCAGCTCCTTCTCCTGTTCTCCCCCTTGCGGCTCAAGGTCGGCGGTGGCTCCTAGGTCCAGCGGGTCGGGGGCGGGACTAGGCAGGACTTTGGTGGCAAAAGTCATTTCAACAGTGGTGGCCTGAGGCGAAAAGGAGGGAACAAGAGAGGAGAATTTAAGAGTGTGGAATATTTGGCCCTGCTTTGCCTTATGCTTCCCTCCCCTCCTCGCCCAGTGGCGTTGGCCCCGCCCTGGCCCACCGGGGAATCGCAGCAGACAGACTTACCACCATCAGCAGCCTCTCCACACACTCGGGGACCACGTTGTGCCCGTGGCTGAGATGGAAGTGCAGGTTGGCTCGTCCCACCAGCTGCTCCTGGCACAGCGGGCACCGGAAGCGCGGCTGCACGGCATGCTGGGCTACCGTGTGGGCCCGCACAGCCTCCGCCGTGGGGCTGACAAAGCTGCAGTAGGGGCAGCAGAACACCTAGCATAGCAGGGGGAGAGACGGACAGTAAGACCGAGCCCCCTGGGCGGGGGGGGGGGTCTGAAATAAGGGGTCACATCATGGTCTTTGGGGCTGTGCGTGCCCCATAGAACCCTTCTCCCAGACTCACCATGCTCTCTCCAGGCTTGGTCTCCATCTCATCCAAACCTGCAAGCGGGGGGGAAACGACACAATGTTTAGTGCCCTGTTAGGGCGGCTACTACTTGCCCCATCCCCAAAGACCTCCCGTTAGGGGAGGGGACCCAGGCATCTCGCAGCACGTTGGGGGAGCAGGAGATGAAAAGGCAGCACACAAGGTGGGCTAAGGGGTCGCCCGCATGGGGGTGTACTACTGTGAAGGGAGGAGCTTAGGATGGTGGGAGGAGCTTAGCCCAAGGGGTGGAGTCGCTCACCAGGGGGCAGAGCTTTGCTGGTGGTTTCTTTTTCAGGGGTTAAAGGCTCCAGCGCCACCTCTTTCCCTAAGAAAAGCAAAGAGATGGGGGAAGGGGGAGGGGCCACTGAGAGCCCACCCCACCTCTTCCCAGGCCTGCGATCTGATTGGAAAGATTAGCCAACACACACGCTCGCTCTCTCCCCCCTCCCCTCCCAGGAGCGGGATTCCCACGGCCGGAGCCAGGATCGATGCTCGTCAGACGCTAATTAAACTCTCGGCCCAAGCAGGATCATTAATATCGACTGGGATTCCCCCCCGCCCGGCAGCAGCGCAATTAGCAACTCTGTCTTCCTGAGCGGTCCCCTCTGCCAGCTCTGCCCCCCAGCTCTGCCACTGCCCCTCTGCCAGCTCTGCCCCCCAGCTCTGCCGCTGCCCCTCAGTCCCCTCTGCCAGCTCTGCCCCCCAGCTCTGCCGCTGCCCCTCAGTCCCCTCTGCCAGCTCTGCC
>QEPC01009531.1:1718164-1748370 GCA_003113815.1 Sphenodon punctatus
CCTCCCACAGGACCCAGGAGTCCTGGCTCCCAGCCACTCCCACCCCACTCTAACCCACTAACCCCCGCTCCCCTTCCAGAGAACCCAGGAGTCCTGGCTCCCAGCCCCCCTGCTCTAACCCACTAACCCCCACTCCCCTCACAGTGAACCCAGGAGTCCTGGCTCCCAGCCCCTCCCTCTTGCTCTAACAGACGGAGGTGATGCTTGTGGGGAAGGCCGGGGGAGTGGTGGGCCCCATCATTGATGGGGTCCGTCCTGCCCTGGCATCTCAGGTTCGGAGTCTAGGGGTGCGCCTGGACCCGCCGCAGCTCCGCCTGGATGTCCAGGTGACGGCGGTGGCGAAGGGGGCATTCCACCAGTTACATCTGGTGCATCGGTTTAGGCCGTATGTCTTGGACTTGGACCTGGCCATGATCGTCCATGTTTTTATTACCTCGAGACCGGACTCCTGTAACGCGCTCTGCGTGGGGCTCCCCTTGGTGCTCATCCGGAGACTGCAGCTGGTGGAGACCGCGGCGTCTCGTCTCCTAACGGGGACGGACCGACGCGAGTACATTACACCGGTGCTTCGGTCTCTGCACCGGCTGCCGATAGTCTTCCGGGCCCAATTCAAGGTGTCGGTGTTGACCAGTTAAAGCCCTAAATGGCCTGGGCCCAGCCTACCTGCAGGACCGTCTCACCCGCTGGATCCTGGATTGTCCCCTGCGGTCGGCCGGGGGCGCCCTCCTCAAGGTCCCCCGGGTTTCTCGGGTGTCGACCTTGCAGAGGGCGTTCTTTCTCGGTGGCCGCGGCACGGTTGTGGAACTCCCTCCCGCCAGAGGTCCGCCTGACCGCCGACCTCCCCTCTTTCCGTAGACAATGTTCTGCCGGGCCTTTCCTGAGGGAGACGGGCTGGGTGAGGTGGGGGGTAACTTGTTTTATTGTGGGGTTTTTAATTGTATTATTGTTGTTTTTTAATCTGTTGCTAGCCGCCCCGAGATGCTTTTAGCAGAAGGGGGCAGCATACACATTTTATAATAAATAAATGTTATAACAAATAAATAAATAGTAGGGTCTAACAGGTAAGAGCATGGGGGCTGGGTGCCAGGACTCCTGGGTTCTTCTCTCCCTTGCTCTCCCCTCAGTCAGCTGGGTCAGGACATCTCTGGCAGCAACCCCCACTCCAGTAACAGGTGCACACTCCCAATTGCAAACTGGTTTGCAGCCTGGTTACTCTGGATTGACTCAGTGTGTGAATCAGGCCCTGGGGTCTCTCTCTTTCTTTCTTTCTTTCTTTCTTATACCATATTTTTCTTCCTCCCGTCTGTGTTTGTTTTAACAAACAAAACTATTTATTTACGTACCAAGTCGCTACTAATAAAAGATTGACATAATTCGAGCACATGTAAGTCCATTATTAACAATGAGTAACCGCGTTTTAACTGATACGCCTATCATTCTATTTTTAAACATTATCTTCTCTGCTTTCTTCGCTACAAATTACAACAATAACTCATTATAAACATATTGAACTTAATCAGAACCACTGCATTTCAAACAAACTTACTGGGAAGCTAAACTCATTTTGCAGGGAGGAAAGGGGGGTTCTCGGGGAGTTGCAAATATGCACTATCAGGGATGCCGTGATTTACTTACGCTTCTTACTAATTCATTATTATGGAGCCGCAGTAGTGGCTCCATAGTTAAGGCGGAGCTAGCTTTCTTCATTGAGAGGCCCATAGAGTTCAATGGGAGACTCAGGGGCAATTTCCTCTGGCTTGCAAACCACTGTTGACGGGGTTTTCTCGTTGATTTGCCATGAATAGTGAATGTGGTTTGCATAGAAAAGTCAGGAAATGCTCAAAGTACATGCTACTGTTCACAGATTGTGCAGTGGGTAACTATAAGATGTTTAATTATGGCTTTAAAGTACTGTCTGTATGTTTTAACTTATACTTATGTCATGCATTCTTCCATACCTATTTGATTTGAGAACACAAAACAAATGTGAGAGCATGACAGCCTAAAGGTACGGCTCTTGCTTAAGAAACAAGAGGTTCTGGGTTCAAATCCCCTGTACTACTGCTGTTGGGGGGGGGGGGAACTATACCTTTAGAGAATATTTTTTTTGCTGTTGCTGGCCATCGAAGGTTCACATCCAGTCTTGGCCATGGGGCTCTGATCCTGGAATCCAAGCAACCTCTGCATCCACAGCGTGGCGCAGCATCGTGCCAGGCCTGTAACTCAGAGGTCAATGGATAAAACCATTCTTGGCTAGATGACGGTAGGCGGAGCCAGGGGGATGGTAGGCGGAGCCAGGGGGACAGTAGGCGGAGCCAGGGGGATGGTAGGCCAGTGGCATGGCTGTCATGGGGACATGGGGGCAACACACCCATTTGGGGGGGATATGTGTAATGTAATATAAAGAGTTAACAAATTGCAAGCTCAGTGGGAGCAGAATGCTGAAACCAGTTGCCAGAGTAGGGGAAGAGGTTCCCTTTGTTATGGCAAGTGGGTAGTTTGTTGCCAAGCAATGGCCAGGTCACCCTGCCACCTTGTTACAATGACAATGACCAGGAGACAGAGGAAGTGACCTGAGGCCTCCTGTGAGGAGGAAGAAGGAAGTTCTTCTTCAAGAATTAGCTCTCTTCCATCTTGGACTTCAACAAGTAAACAGCTCAGCAGAAGAGCTGCTACAAACATGAAACTCTCATATCTCTAAAAGACTTGGGCCCGACTTGGACCTCAAAGCCGCGAGATACGCTGATGAACTTGAACTGAACCATAGGGTAAGGGGACAGTTAGGGAATCTCAGTATATCGTAGAATGCATGTACTTTATGTTTGATTTATTGACTTGCACTATCTGATCAACAGCCTTGTACTTGTATGTACTCAATATATGTTTTGAGTATCAATATAATCAAGCCTAGCGTGCCTGTGTGTTTATTTGGCCTTGGGGAATTCACTTGGGAGTACTCCTATCTAGGTGAGAGCCTAGACAAACCTTTTTCATATAAGACAACCCCACTGCAAAGTCTTCCAAGCTACAGGTGGCCAGAGAACGTTCTCTGCGTTACAGCTGGGCAGGGAGAACAAGGGGAGGCTTGGCTAGGGGTGCGGACCTCTGAAAGCTCCCTGATTGCAGTGAATGTTTTCTGATCGCGTGGCGACCCACGCGGGCACAGGCAACTGGGTTGTGGCTGGCCTGGTGGGCAAACGGGGGACAGCCTCTAAACGAAGAGAAGGCCCCAAACACCAACCCCGGTGACAGTGGCGAGCCAGTCCAGTACTCTGGAGTAACCCAATTTGAACCCCGAAAACACTTAAGGAGAGTGAAAATGACTAGAGAGAAAAGCTACTCTAAACCGGCTGAATTCAAAGTGAGTCAAGAAGCATAAAGTGCACTGACCACTAAGCACCAATAGGTGGCATCAGAAGGCTGAACTGATCTCTTAGTGCAATGCAAGTTTTTGTTTGTTCATTTCGGGGATAGAAAACTGAGCAAAGATGGCTCAGAGAATAAAAGGCCTCAAAACTATGAAAAAGGATGACCTTATCGAGGAATGCAATGCAAGAGGCATAGATCCAGTCGGCCTTAATGTGGACCAGCTGAAAAAGAAACTCAGGGAGCACATGCAGCAGCCACAAGGGCGTGCATCCGCCTTGCACGATTTAATCAGATGCAGCTGAAACTATTATCTTCTCCTGTTTTCGGGGAAACTTTTGTTCAGATCTGGGGGTTTTTCACGCCTGTTTCTTTTGAGCTGTGTAAGCTGGAGTCTGCAAGGCTTATCAGGCATTGTTGACATCCCAACAGATTTTCTTGCTGCCATAATATGGTTGCAAGTTCTAGTGGATGGAGAGGAACAGCTCTCCTTTGGGAAGAGGCGAACAACGCAATGATTATCCTTGCTGCCGCGCAACACAAAGACTGTGGGCACAGAACAGTTAAGCTGTTTTCTATTGTTAAATCTGCAAGCACTTCTTGACAAACAGATGGAGATTTTTTCATGTTTCCTCTTTTCTGGGCCATGGAGGTTCTCCCCTTGGATCACAAGCAATATGTGGAAATGTTGTTATCTCGGGAGGTTTTGCATATTTGATGAATTCTGGGCGTATATGGAAATTCCCCACATTGCAGACTCCACGTATCACCTCTCTCAAAAGTTGGCCATGCTATATAGTGCCAGGATCATTGCTTCCACTGATATTTCCTTCCACTCTGACAGCCTTTTTAAAGCTGCATGGAAGTTTTCTGAAATGTTGGTTGTGATTCCACTATTAGAATTGAAAATATTCCGTTTCCTTAGAATCCAACCAGCAGCATGGTAAATAACTGTGTGGTTCAGCTCATTATTAAAATAGTCAAGGAAGGCATTGCTCCGCTTCCTATTCATTTCCCCCGGAGTGTTGCGGGAACTTTGAATATGTGCCCTCTGTAATTTGGGCGAAATTGATACTGGTAAACATATTCTGTTAAAGTGCTCTGCTTATACTGGCTCACGGTTTAAATATTTGGAAAATATTATAGCAGATCTCAAAATAACACAGTTTGACTATCTTAGAGCTAAAATCTTCAGCCCATTCGCCTCTGAAACTACCTTGGCGGTGGCAAACTTTTGTAAAGCTGCGATCAAAATAAGATCTAGGAGGTTGGACAAGGGCTTTTAAAGAGTGAGCGATTGGGATCTTGATGAACTAGACGTTGGGGTGCCTTTTAGATGCCCCAGTTTGTAGGCCTCTGTTAGATGTCATCAGATGGTCACGGAGATGTGGGGGGATTTCATTTGGGATGCTATGTATGGAAAACTGTCGGCTAAGGTCATTATTCGCTTGAATCCTTTATGATATGTATTACTGTTATAGCTGCTAAGCCGTATATTGGACTTCCTTGATCTATTTGGCCCAAGGGTTTTGCCAGTCTGTGGAACTTGAATTGGTTGTTTTGGTATGTACATTGCTAAGGCCTTTGGCCGCAATAAAAAAGTTATTTATTATTCATTTCCCCCAGCTTTCCAACATACTCCTGTTTCGAGAATGACTGTAGGAGACATGAAATGTCTGTAAGGTAAACCATAGTCTCTTCTGAATTGGCACCATGTTTTTTTAGGCAGAACTTAACATCTTGTCTGATATGGTTCCAACACACCACTTGCTTGCTACTGGGTAGGAGAGAACTGAGAGCATTTTCTATTTCCTTTTCCCGATCCGCCACTATAATCATTCTGTCTGTATTCAAGAAAGGGCAATGTTTTAAGATACGCTCAAGGAATCTTTTGTGATTTTCTTCCTTTCTACTGTCATGCAACAGAAAAGCTAGTGGTATTATAGGCGATTCATTGAAAAGTACATTTTTAAATAGCAGTGTAGAGAGGTAAAAGTCACCAAGTTGAAATGTGGTGTCATATGAGAAAAGAAATGGTAAATCAGTTTTTAAGGCAATAATTGTCTTCATTTCTGAAAAAATATCCTTTTGTCCCATGACAACAAAGATATTAGGATACAATTAATATTCTGAAATAAATCCTTCTAAAAAATCAGTGAGTTCATAGACACTATATAAGTCATCGTGACTGATTCTGGTTTTCTGCCTCTCCAACTTAACTTTGTTTCTCACCTGTGCCAAGTCTCGTGGCTGTGCTACAGGTAGATGACCTGGGCTTGGTACAGGTTCATTGCACAACTGTTGGTAGTTTTTTGCAGGTTTACCTGTTTTCTCGATAATTTTTTTTAAGTACTGAAGGCATTTGTCCGTGAATGGGTTCTTTGTAAATATTTCCTCCTTTTTCCATGTGGACGTGGATGGAACTCTCTCTCATCTCCCAGATAGTGCAGAAGAACCATTTCACATTGGGATTCAGCCAAAGTGTAAGCATGTCTTGCAAACATTCCTGTCCCTAGCTCGCTCTTGATCCTGTGATAAAGGGTGGTTTTAGACGTGCCGCGGCAACTCCTTGCCACGGCACGGAATCATCTTTTAATCCCCCTCCGGAATCCGGCCGGCCAGTCAACAGACATGCCGGCTGGATTCCAGAGGGGGAGGGGCTACGCGGCGCAATGTGCAGCCGCACAGTCCCGCCCCCAGCGCTCCCCCGCCGCCCGCCCTCCTGGAGATGGAGGGCCAATCTGGCTGCCAACCGGGGTCTGGACCACGACCGGGAATCGGCGGCGGTAACAGACGTTACCGCCCGTGGTCCAGCTAACCACGCTTCCTGAGCTCCGGGTGGTTGGAGAGCAGGACGCGTGGTCAAAGAGATTCCCACCAGGGATTCACTGGGGTGAACATCTGGCGGGAATCTCTTTCGGGGCCAACAGACGTTACGGCACCGCAGCCACCACGGGTGGTTCACCGTGGTAACGTAATGTCTGGAAATACCCTACATTTCTTCACCACACGATCCTTTTTAGGCCAAAGACGGACGCTGCAATTAACCCAGGAATACTGGTCACAGCGCCGGTCCTTTTCCTTCTCGGGGCACCCTCTGTAAGAATAGAGGAAGGCCTCTCCGCCACCTGGTTTGCATGGTGGATCACTCAGAGCTTTCTGTTCATCAGGGTTGATCAATATATTGTAGGCCTCTTCCACTGTGAAAGGAGTGAGTCTCCTGCAGTACAGACTATGACAGGGGCCCAATCTTATAGGGTTCCCATAGTCTCCCTTGAAGATTAGGAAAGACTAAATAGAGCCGCTCTACCCACTAGGGCCTAGTCCTCCGTCTGAGGATCCCTATTAAGCATCTCTCCGATGGTTTTACTTTCATTTCTCAAAATGTGGATTTGTGTTTGTAGAGATAACATTCTTGTTAACAGCACCAGAGATGACAAATGACAGACTTAATTACCTGACCCCCCCATCCCTACTGTCTCTCTGCAAGTTTGTGTCAAACTTGTCAAACCCTTACCTCTCTTTAAAGTGTGAACTGTCAAGAATGAGTTGAATGAATAAAGGATTGTTGGGGGTGGAGTGGATCTGGACAAGGAGAAAGAGTCTGGAGATACATGCAAAGGAGGGGCAGTAGAAATGAAAGGGAAACATTTTGAAGAGAATATTCCAGAAGTCTTTGAGGGATAAGTGTTATGGATGGCTTTGTGGTAGGCTTTATAGCACCTTTAAAAAACCAAAAAGACAACAACAACAACAAAAACCAGATGATGATCACCCGGGGTTTTTTAAGGAATGCATAAGAATAAATGGCTTAATATAAAGAAAAACATTATCAAATAAACTCAGGTTGGAAAACTGATTCCGGTTGGGTTCCAGCTTGACAGAGGAAAAAGAGAGTCCCGGTCCCAAGACGCAGAGCTCTGCATTGCGTGGTGAACATCATGCTACAATGCAAACCGGCTCCCGCCCTCCTACACACTAAGGGAGCCTTCGAAGATCACTCCTAACGTGTTCTCCGATGGCAGAAGTCCGTCCCCCTCCCCCCCGCCACACACTCATCAGCAGAGGACATAAATTAATGTACTCACGGGAACTGGTATTTATTTTCCTCCTGGTCCCTCCTGCAATCTGGAGTTGGTTTCTTCAGTCTCTTGGGCCCAACAAACGTTACCGCAGCCGGGTTTAGGAGACGGCGCGGAGAGGCACGGGCGTGTGTCTGAATGTTCCCGCTCCCGGGCTGCGTACAGTGTCCCCCTCCCAGGCTGAAATGATGGCTGCCGCGGCACGCAACCCCTGCCGCCATTCCGGATCAAGGTAAGTAAAGTGGCCCTCTTTATTTTGGATCCAGCTGTTTCCCAACCATGGTGGAGTTTAGACCAGGCAATGACTTAGGGATTTTCCCAAGTCACGGCCTGGACTAAGCTCCGTCAGGGTCGGGCGCTGCACCATGGTAACATCTGGCGGCTTCTTTCAAATGGGATTGTGGCGCCCAGATTAATGTGCGCTAAAGCAGATTAATCCTTGGCACTGTTGCATCTGAAAACACCCTGAGGCCTCACCGTTGATGGTGGTGGATGCTGTGTCCCCCGACATGGCCTTGTGATTCCCCAGTACTTGTACAACCCCAGAGGCAGTTTCCCTCCGTTACGCCTTTAAACCGGACAACCTTCCTCTGCCTTCACTGCAGCCCACCGCACCCCACACACGCAGTTCCCAGTCCCTCTCCGTCTCTCTCTTGCACCCCCGGTTCCCCAGCAGTTCCAAGCGCTCCCCTTCTTTTCAAAAGCTTCAGGATTCCATTCCAGACACAGCATCGGCCAGCCTTTCCCTTGCCCCTGCAGCCTGGTCCAAAGAGACCCCATCACAATTAGTTACTGAGGATAGTCTCTTCCATTGACTTGTAATCTAGTGACGGAACGGTAGAATGGAAAACCCTACTGCCACCGGGGTTGGGGTCCTCACTCCCTTCAGAGGCTGTCCCCCCGTTTGCCCATCAGGCCAGCCGCAACCCAGTTGTCTGTGCCCACGTGGGTCCCCACGTGATCAGATAACCTTCACTGCAATCAGGGAGCTTTCAGAGGTCCGCACCCCTAGCCAAGTCTCCCCTTGTTCTCCCCGCCCAGCCGTAACGCAGAGAACGTTCTCTGGCCACCTGTAGCTTAGAAGACTTTGCAGTGGGGTTGTCTTATATGAAAAAGGTTCGTCTAAGCTCTTACCTAGATAGGAGTATCCACAAGTGAATTCCCCAAAGCCAAATAAAGACACAAGCACACGAGGCTTGGTTATAAAACATATATCGAGTACATACAAGTACAAGGCTGTTGATCAGATAGTGCAAGTCAATAAATCAAACCTAAAGTACATGCATTCTAAATCCACTGATATTCCCTGACTGTCTCTTACCCTAAAGGCGCAATACAGGTCCATCAGATGCTGTCTCGATCTGGATGTTAAGGACCGGGCTCAAGTCTTAGTTCATGGCAAAGTTTTTAGTCCATAGTTTGCATTCTTGCATCAGCTACTCCACTGAGCTGTTAACTTGTTGAAGTCCAAGATGGAAGAGATCTCTCTCTCTCTCTAGAGATCCTGTCTGTTCTTCTCCCCTTCGCAGGGGCTTCGGAGACTTCCTGTCTCCTGCTGCTATTGTCCTTCTAATCAAGTGGCCGGGGTGACCTGGCCGTTCCTTGGCAATAAACTGCCCACTTGTTATAACAAAGGGAATCTCTCCCCCCACTCTGGCAACTGGTTTCAGTATATTGCTGCAACTGAGTTTACAATCTGTTAACCATTTGTGTTATCTCCCCCCAAATGTGTTGCCCCCATGTCCCCATGACACCTACTGTGACAGCAGGCCACAAAAGAGACCCTGTTTGAGATTATTAGAGGTGCGTGTCAGGGACCCATGTCATTCCCCCCCCCCATTTTTTGCTTTTATTAGTTAAGTCTTTTATTTTCATAAATACTGAAAATTGATTTCATTTTTTGCCTTCGTTTTTGATTTCCATAGGTTTCAATGGAAAACACATTTTCCATTAAAACTTTCTTATTGTTCACATAATGCCATAATTGCAGGTATTATGTGTACCTAATTACAGAAAGATTGGATAAAGGAATCTGATTGTATAGGCAGTTGAATTATGTTATTTTGTAAACATCTGCATACACATTCTGGGCTGTAACTTCTTTGTCTCCCATTTAATGTGGATGAAACTTGGCAGGTTTATACCCCTCCCCAAGTTTACCAGAAGGATTAGATAAAGGGTCATGGCAGTATAAGCAATTAACTTATAAATGTATGTCTGATTGTACCATCTTTGTAATCCAACCAGTGTACATGACGTTTTGCAGGGCTGTATCTCACACTTTCAGAATCACCTCTGCCAAATATCAGAAAGATGTGATAAAGGGTCCCAATTTTATATGCCTGCACAGTATATGCAGAGAAGGAGCCTATGCCAGGGATTCTCTTAGATGTCACTGTGGTATAAGATCAATTTGTGATGCCAATTGACCAGCAGAAATGTCAACCAAATATCCTCATCCTGTGCTGTGACCACCCCAACTTCTTTCTCTCACTTGTTACTGGGAAGGCGGAAGCATCTGTTTAGGAAAGAGCCAATAGAGATTCTCTAATGTCCTCTGTCCCAGTGCTGCAGGATGTGATTGTGATGAAAATTGGCCAACCTGAATGTGTAAACTATGTCTCCTGATTGCTGGGATGCTACCCCCAAAGTCCCAGTTATGTCCCTTCTATGCCCACCTCAGGGCCGCCCCCTATGCCCGCCACGAAGTCACCACCGATTGGTCCTGTAAAGCTGGAAGCATGCAGTAATTGGCCAGTGAATGTGTCTGTCAGTCTGTTGGGTTGCTCCATATCCTCCCTCCTACAGCCTCCCTCACCCTGCCATGCCAGGTGCCTGCCTCTGACTGGCATTGCATGTGCTGCTATTTATCTGAATAATGGGCTTCAAGGGGACAACTTCAATTGCTTATACAATTGGAGTGCTTTATCAAATTGTCCTGTAGTTTGGTAGATATGACAGGGAAGGTATATGATACATTCCTGCCAAATGTCTTGTAAACAGGATGGAATATAAAAATGTTACTCCAAGAAATGCATTTTCAAGTTAATGGCTTGCAACATCAGGACACTTTGTCCAATATTTCTGAAATCTGGCAAGATTGGTCATCTTGGGGAGAAACATAATCTTCCCAGGTTTCATGCATATTAAATGGCAGATAAAAAAAGTTGTAGCCAGGAACATGTATACATCTTTTCTTAAAATAACAACATTAAATTGCATATAAAATCGGTTCTCTTTATCCAGTCATTCCAAAATATGGTATACGTAGTGCACTCCATTGGTTGTACAATCTCACCAAGTTTCATCAGAATTGAAAAAGAAACAAAAAAGTTATAGCCATCAAATACATTTTTCAGTGTTTTCCCATTAATTAGTGAACAAAAAATTGTTTTTGTTTTCATTAATTATTAATTATTATTATTCATTTTTGTTATTAAAATAATGAAAAGGAAAAGGGACATTTTCACTTTTGTTATCATAATAACGAAAACGAATTGCACACCCCTAGAGACTATTTAATGTAAACCCTGTACCTCTGGGTAAGACAAGCATGTGTGCAAAACCACACAGCAAAGACACGTGAGGCCTGGTTGCCTGAATGAAACATCATCATGAGAAGTGCTCCTCTTCAGGAGGAAGCTTCCTTTAAGACGACAAGTGGAACCTGTCATAGCAATGTTTGCAATGAGGCTTCCTGACCAGTGATTTCAATCATGATTTAAGTTGTCTTGATTTAAATCAAATGCACCCTGATTTCTGCGAGCTTCTAAACCTAGAATCAGGGTGTCCCGCAGGAACATGAGGTCACACAGGAGAGATACGGGACTATAGGTCTAACAGATATGGAAAGCTAAAGGTTAAACATGTATGTAATGTTAAAACTGAGAACTACAAACTCAATTCATGTAATCATGTAGTGTCAACTGACAGTTGGGGAAACTCCAGGAAATGCAGAGAGATAAAGAATGTTGTTTCAGAAAGAGACACCAGACAGAAACCAATTCAGGTGCAAATTAAGTGCCTATGTGCCTACCTGCTGGCTTTGCCTACGTGCAGACAGGCATGACCTCTCGAGCTTTTCCCCAAGGTGGGAAGGGAAACAAAGGCTCCCTCTGAAATGCTATTTAAGTCAACAGACAAGACAAGGAGGGGGCCATTCAGCCATCTTCTGCTACCTCTTGGAGAGAACTCATCTGCATGTTGCCTGCCAGCAAGGAGAC
Organism: Sphenodon punctatus; assembly: GCA_003113815.1. Lineage (NCBI taxonomy): Eukaryota > Metazoa > Chordata > Lepidosauria > Sphenodontia > Sphenodontidae > Sphenodon > Sphenodon punctatus. Next base: position 1,729,836 of record QEPC01009531.1, read on the forward strand.
TGCTGGAACTATGGACTGAGAGGAAAAACTTTGCTTTCTACCAACTAAGAGATCAGTGCCCAGTCATTCTACATCACTGACTGAGAATGTGCTCTCTGTAGGGTAAGATCTTATATAGGGAATTACCCAGTATAGAATAGGAATGCATTATGTTACTTTTCCTTTGATTAGCCACTCTGTATCAACTGTTCTAGCTTATGTAATCAATAAATTTTCTTCTTATCTTTATTAAGAAGTGTCTGTGGTCTAACATTGGGAACACAAGTGAGCCACTTGAGTTTTTCAAGCTCTTGCAAACCCAGAGAGAAAGTGTCTGTGAACGGGAAGCTTTCTAGGAGTTAGGGGTGGCAAAAGGATTCTCCCCTTTGGAGGACTGGACCAGCCAGAGAGAGAATCGGTTCAGGTGGGCTGCAAGTGAGGGAAATTGAGTCACCCAACCCAGGAAAGTGGGGGTGTTGGACCTCAAACCCATGACATAGGGGACCTCCACTAGATGTTGTCGGCTGAGTAGGACTTCTAGGGGACAGTGCTGCTGTCTGCTGTAGCACTGCCAACTCATGCTGTCGTTGTTTGTCATTTTCTTTTTCTTCATACTGTCTTCTTTTTCTTTTTCATCTTGTTCCAGCTGTAGGCATTCCATTTCCATCTTGTGTTTTTCCCGTCTCTGTTCCCACTGGAGTTTTTTGTATGCCAAGTAATCTTTGCTGATAGGCCTTGTCTCCTCCTCGTCGGATAAAGAGTCGTCCTCCTCTAGGTCGGGCAAGACATCTGCCTCCTCTGGTGGTTGCAGGATGAGTTTCTGTTTCATCTGTTTTACAGTGAGGCTGGCTGGATCTATGTCCCTTGCCTCGCATTCCTCGATAAGTTCATCCTTTTTCATATTTTTAGGCCTTTTATTCTCCGAGCCATCTTTGCTCAGTTTTCTATCCCCGAAATTAACAAAACTTTGCGTTGCACTAAGTGATCAGGTTCAGCCCTCTGATGCCACTTGGTGGCTCTTAGTGGTCAGTGCTTTTCCTGCCTTCTGACTCACTTTTAAATCAACTAGTCTAGACTAGTTTCTCTCCAGCCGTTTTCACTCGCCTTAAGTGTTTTATGGGGTTTCAAATGGGTTACTCCAGCGTACTGGACTGGCTCACCACTGTCACCGGGGTTTTGGGTTTTGGGCCCTCACTCCTTTTAGAAGCTGCCCCCCGTATGCCCACCAGGCCAGCCACAACCCAGTTGCCTGTGCCCACGTGGGTCCCCGCGTAATCAGAAAACCTTCACTGCAATCAGGGAGCTTTCAGAGGTCCGCACCCCTAGCCAAGCCTCCCTTTTATCTCCCCACCCAGCCGTAACGCAGAGAACGTTCTCTGTCCACCTGTAGCTTGGAAGACTTTGCAGTGGGGTTGTCTTATATGAAAAAGGTTCGTCTAGGCTCACACCTAGATAGGAGTATCCCCAAGTGAATTCCCCAAGGCCAAATAAACACACAAGCACGCTAGGCTTGATTATAAAACATATATTGATTACATACAAGTACAAGGCTGTTGATCAGACAGTGCAAGTCAATAAATCAAACATAAAGTACACGCATTCTAACTCCACTGATATTCCCTGACTGTCTCTTACCCTAAGAGGCACAATACAGTTGTTGTCTCGGCCTTGATGTTGAAGACCGGGTTCAAATCATAGTTCATAGTCAAGTCTTTAGTCCATAGTTTGCAATCTTGTGGCAGCTCCTCTTCTGAGCTGTTAGCTTGTTGAAAGTCAAGACGGAAGAGTCAATTCTTGAAGAAGAACTTCCTTCTTCTTCCTCACAGGAGGCCTGAGGTCACTTCCTGAGTCTCCTGGCCATTGTCATTGTTATCAAGTTGGGAAGGTTACCTGGCCGTTGCTTGGCAACAAACTACCCACTTGCCATGACAAAGGGAATCTCATCCCCCACTCTGGCAACTGGTTTCAGCATTCTGCTCCCACTGAGCTTACAATCTGTTTAACCCTTCACATCACACCACACATATCCCCAAAATGTGAGTCATCTCCCCCAAATGGGTGTGTTGCCCCCATGTCCCCATGACAGATGTTTCCAGCTGTCTAAAGATACAATCCATTTTAATGTATATTTTAAAATATCCTTATAATCTAATTACCAGACAACTATGTAAAATACTTTTATATATAGGATATATACATAATATGTCTGATCTCTCTGCTGGTAGAAAGTACTCCTAAACCTTATTAAGTTGATAATCCATCAAACAACCCTCTCCATGTCATAAAGAAGAGAGAGAGAGAGAGAGAGAGAGAGAGAGAGAGAGAGAGAAATAAAAAGCAGGAAGAGGTGGCGGGGGGGGGGACAACAAATGTAATCAGAAATGTAATTAAAATCCTGTTTCTGAGCACACAATTGGTATATGTTCCATCTCACTCATTGAGCTTCCCAGACAGTAGGCAGCACTGAATAGGTTCATTTAAAAATAAAAACCAAGAACGAAATAATAGAAATATGTTTCCTGCCATGCAAAAAGGGTAGTAGAGTGGATGCTTTGCATGTATGAGGTCTGATGTTCAATTCCCAACATCTCCAATTCAAGGTGAGGCCTCTGCTGCTGGGGATCCTGGAGGGTCTCAGGCACCGTGCCTGCGTGAGGCCTCTATCGGAGAGCCAGATTTGAAACCCTGCTGCTGTGTCAGGTTGTGACAATACTGGGCTAAGATGGACCACTGGTAGCTCCTATGATCCCAGTGCTACTGCTACCCCCTTCTCCTTTATCAATTGTGCTTGGCTCTCAAGCAGTCTGCAATGGGGGGGTGGGCTTGGCTCAGTTTACAAAGCTGTGGGCCTCAGTTTCTCCTGTGTTTTTGTGATTTGTCTCATGCAGGGAGATGTGATGTGTAGCGTGACGGTGGAATTTTTGGTGTCTGATGAAGAAATCGGTTGGATGCATGCGGATTCATGATGCCTCGAATATGTTTCCCACCCCTGCATCACCTAGGTGGGTCAGATTCTGGAATTATGGGCCTGCTTTCATTGGGAGTGATAGGCTGTGTTAGTGGGCAGGTGCTATGTTTTGGATCAGGTGAAGAAATCAATTGGATCCATGAGGATCCGTGCCTCAGATATGGATTCTTTCCCTCCCCAGCTTTTTTTTGCACTTGCGGTAGCAAGGTGCACCGGAATCCAGACGTTTATCATTCATTTGATGCGGGGTGATGTGTTGTGTAGTAGGACGGTGACAGTTTGGTGGCTCTGGTGAAGAAATCTACTGGATCCATGAGGATCCGTGCCTCGGATACTGTTGGTTGCACACCTGCGCCAGGAAGGAGGGCCAGGTTCTGGAAGTTTGGGGGTTGTTTGATGCAGGGTGATGTGTTGTGGGAAGGTGACATTTTGGGGAACGGGTGAAGATATCACTTGGATCCATGAGGATCCATGCCTCGGATATGGTTTTTTTCACCCCTGTGGGGGAAAGGCGTGTCAGATTCCTGAATTTTGGGGTTAGTTAGAGGCAGGGTGATGTGTTGTGTAGTGGGACAGTGAAATATTTGGGATCAGGTGAAGGAATCTGTTGGATCCATGAGGATCCATGCTTCAGATACAGGTTTTTTGCACCAGCGGCGCCGGGTCACGCCAGATTCTGAAAATGTTGCATGGAATCAATGTGAGGGGGTCATGGTCTTTGATTTGATACTGAAATTTGTCAGTTTTGGTGGGGAAATGAGGATCCAGTATTTTTCTTTCTTTTTTCTCTAACTTCTCCCCCTCTTTTTTCTTTCTTCTCTGTCTCTCACTTCCTCTTTTCTTTCCTCTTCTCTTTCATCTGTTTTCTCCCCTCTTTCTCCTTCTCTCTTTTCCATTTTTCTTCGTTCTTCCTATTCTTTCTTTCTTTTCCATCCCATCTCCTTTCTCTTCGTTCTCCTCTTTTCTCTTTACCTCCTCCAAGCCAGCAAGCCTCACTGAAAGAGATGGGCATATTGGACTAGAGGCGTTAGAAAATAAATTTGATTTCTTTCTTGTTCCCTCCCTCTTCCCCTCCCCCCACACTTTGGAGTTCGGGGGGGGGGGGTCAGGGCTTGGGGGGAAGAGTTGAAAGGTCTTTTAACCTTGGAGTGGGAGTTCCAGGGATGCTGGAGCCGGAGGGTTGTCTGGGGCTGCTCTGTGTGAAANGTGGGTGCCCCCCCCGGTTCATACGGGTAACGGATGTGTGGGTGCCCCCCCCGGTTCATACGGGTAACGGATGTGTGGGTGCCCCCCCCGGTTCATACGGGTAACGGATGTGTGGGTGCCCCCCCCGGTTCATACGGGTAACGGATGTGTGGGTGCCCCCCCCGGTTCATACGGGTAACGGATGTGTGGGTGCCCCCCCCGGTTCATACGGGTAACGGATGTGTGGGTGCCCCCCCCGGTTCATACGGGTAACGGATGTGTGGGTGCCCCCCCCGGTTCATACGGGTAACGGATGTGTGGGTGCCCCCCCCGGTTCATACGGGTAACGGATGTGTGGGTGCCCCCCCCGGTTCATACGGGTAACGGATGTGTGGGTGCCCCCCCCGGTTCATACGGGTAACGGATGTGTGGGTGCCCCCCCCGGTTCATACGGGTAACGGATGTGTGGGTGCCCCCCCCGGTTCATACGGGTAACGGATGTGTGGGTGCCCCCCCCGGTTCATACGGGTAACGGATGTGTGGGTGCCCCCCCCGGTTCATACGGGTAACGGATGTGTGGGTGCCCCCCCCGGTTCATACGGGTAACGGATGTGTGGGTGCCCCCCCCGGTTCATACGGGTAACGGATGTGTGGGTGCCCCCCCCGGTTCATACGGGTAACGGATGTGTGGGTGCCCCCCCCGGTTCATACGGGTAACGGATGTGTGGGTGCCCCCCCCGGTTCATACGGGTAACGGATGTGTGGGTGCCCCCCCCGGTTCATACGGGTAACGGATGTGTGGGTGCCCCCCCCGGTTCATACGGGTAACGGATGTGTGGGTGCCCCCCCCGGTTCATACGGGTAACGGATGTGTGGGTGCCCCCCCCGGTTCATACGGGTAACGGATGTGTGGGTGCCCCCCCCGGTTCATACGGGTAACGGATGTGTGGGTGCCCCCCCCGGTTCATACGGGTAACGGATGTGTGGGTGCCCCCCCCGGTTCATACGGGTAACGGATGTGTGGGTGCCCCCCCCGGTTCATACGGGTAACGGATGTGTGGGTGCCCCCCCCGGTTCATACGGGTAACGGATGTGTGGGTGCCCCCCCCGGTTCATACGGGTAACGGATGTGTGGGTGCCCCCCCCGGTTCATACGGGTAACGGATGTGTGGGTGCCCCCCCCGGTTCATACGGGTAACGGATGTGTGGGTGCCCCCCCCGGTTCATACGGGTAACGGATGTGTGGGTGCCCCCCCCGGTTCATACGGGTAACGGATGTGTGGGTGCCCCCCCCGGTTCATACGGGTAACGGATGTGTGGGTGCCCCCCCCGGTTCATACGGGTAACGGATGTGTGGGTGCCCCCCCCGGTTCATACGGGTAACGGATGTGTGGGTGCCCCCCCCGGTTCATACGGGTAACGGATGTGTGGGTGCCCCCCCCGGTTCATACGGGTAACGGATGTGTGGGTGCCCCCCCCGGTTCATACGGGTAACGGATGTGTGGGTGCCCCCCCCGGTTCATACGGGTAACGGATGTGTGGGTGCCCCCCCCGGTTCATACGGGTAACGGATGTGTGGGTGCCCCCCCCGGTTCATACGGGTAACGGATGTGTGGGTGCCCCCCCCGGTTCATACGGGTAACGGATGTGTGGGTGCCCCCCCCGGTTCATACGGGTAACGGATGTGTGGGTGCCCCCCCCGGTTCATACGGGTAACGGATGTGTGGGTGCCCCCCCCGGTTCATACGGGTAACGGATGTGTGGGTGCCCCCCCCGGTTCATACGGGTAACGGATGTGTGGGTGCCCCCCCCGGTTCATACGGGTAACGGATGTGTGGGTGCCCCCCCCGGTTCATACGGGTAACGGATGTGTGGGTGCCCCCCCCGGTTCATACGGGTAACGGATGTGTGGGTGCCCCCCCCGGTTCATACGGGTAACGGATGTGTGGGTGCCCCCCCCGGTTCATACGGGTAACGGATGTGTGGGTGCCCCCCCCGGTTCATACGGGTAACGGATGTGTGGGTGCCCCCCCCGGTTCATACGGGTAACGGATGTGTGGGTGCCCCCCCCGGTTCATACGGGTAACGGATGTGTGGGTGCCCCCCCCGGTTCATACGGGTAACGGATGTGTGGGTGCCCCCCCCGGTTCATACGGGTAACGGATGTGTGGGTGCCCCCCCCGGTTCATACGGGTAACGGATGTGTGGGTGCCCCCCCCGGTTCATACGGGTAACGGATGTGTGGGTGCCCCCCCCGGTTCATACGGGTAACGGATGTGTGGGTGCCCCCCCCGGTTCATACGGGTAACGGATGTGTGGGTGCCCCCCCCGGTTCATACGGGTAAGGGATGTGTGGGTGCCCCCCCCGGTTCATACGGGTAACGGATGTGTGGGTGCCCCCCCCCCGGTTCATACGGGTAACGGATGTGTGGGTGCCCATTGCCACGCACTGGTTTGACCGGCCCCAGATTTCTCGGCAGGACGCCGCGTGGTCATGTTGAGTCGGTGCTGAGGAGCTCATGGGAGTGCCCATCCCTCCCACCGCGCCACCTCCGGACGGACAGGCGGGCACACCCCTCCACCCGCTGCCCCCGCACGGTGCAACCAGCCAAAAGGGAAGTTGCGCCATGCGTGGCGATGGGAGTTCCAGGGATGCTGGAGCCGGAGGGTTGTCTGCGGCTGGTCTGTGTGAAAAGGGCCTATCGGCGGCTGGCGGTTTTGCAGGCTGGGGGTGCCCGGGGTTGGTTCTCACCGGTACGTCCATGGCGAGGCCGCCCGCACATTTTTGGGCCCATGACTGTGGCCTGAGCAACGTTCCTCCTGCTCCACCGGGGAGGCTTCGGGCCGGCAGGAGCCCCCCTCTTCGAGAGGCCACACGGCCCGCCCCAACTCCTGCTCGCAGCCGCGCGAGTCCAAGAGGCAACCCCTTGCCCAGCGTGGGAGCAGAGCTGCCAGCATCACGAACCACACCGCCTGCAGGGGGCAACAGAGAGCAGCATCGAGCCGGCGCTCACCGGACTCTTCGAAAGCCTTCCACCCCCGAGAGCCTGGCACCCCCACATTCACCACCATGTTAGCGGGAGGGGTTGAACCACCCAAGCAGCAAAGCATGCTGGGAAACAATTCTCGACTGCGAGTTCGAGGGGTTCCCAAGAGTCAGGGATGTGGCTGGTGCAGGCTGCTCTGGGCCCTACAAGACCGTCCCCCCCCACACATACACACCCCACGGGGCAGCCTCATTACCCGACTGCCATGCCCAGAGATTAGGGGCAGGGCTACATGAGTGAGAGGGCGGATGCCACCCAGGTGACGCCCCCCCCCTAACTCCCAAAGCCCCAGCCCCCCCCCTCCCCTGCCCAGTGATTCCTGAACCCCCTCTCCCTGCTCCCACTCCCAACACATAGGCTCCGCAATAAGCCTCCACTCCCTTCTGCCCAGAACCCCTGCGTCTCCTCCCTGCACCCCACTCTCCCTTTCCCTGGCGATCTCCCCTGCCCTGGCTCCCTCCCAGCCCCACGGGGGTGGGGAGAGGAGGGATTCTATCTTCCATCCCAGGGCCCATCCCAACCTAACTACGCTCTAGAGTCAAGCTGCCCCAGGGGGCCTTGTAGGAACGGGTCTGACTGGCTTTTGTGCATCCCACTCTTGTGGGGGATCCCCAGAGCAGGCAGCCAGGGATGGCTATGGGACTGCTTGGATTTGGGATCAGAACCACGCTTTCGCCAGCCCGGTATCCCATTTGTGACAAAGGCCTGATCGAAGCCCTGGTTTAGTCAAAGGACGGCAGCTATGGCTCCGGGCCTACAGCAACGTGCCTGCCGGGCGTTTGGCCTTTATGTCAGGGGATCCGTTTATTTCCCCTTGGGCTAAGGCCGTGAGTTATCGGCTGACTAGGTGGGGGCTTGATTGACAACATTTGCGGGAAGCCCCCTTTCGGGAGTGCCCAGTCCCTGGTTTATAGCAGGATCGAGGCTATTCGTCTGCAGGAAGATCATGCCGCTGTTGGATCCTTTCCTTGTCTGGCACGTTTCAAGTATGTGAAGCCTAATCCCGGTGTCATGGCCTCATATTTGTCTGGCATTTATTCCGCCAGAAGGCTGCCTCTTTTCCTGCACGCCCGCCTCCATGTTCTCCCTCCTCGCCTCTTGGAGGGGCGGTCCCACGGGATCCCTTCTGCAAACAGGTTGTGCCCTGCAGGCAGAGATGGTGGAACATCTTCTTTTCTCTTGCAGGCTCTATGTTGTGCCGCGTCAACATGATTGGGTTCCCCTCTTTGAGCAGGTCCCAGGGAGAACTGGTATCGAGCTACTGCACATTTTCCTCTCAGATACCAATTCCAAATACACGGGTGCCGTCTCTGGTTTTCTTGTTGAGGCTTTCGCAGCAAGGGACAAATTCCTTAAGTTCCAGCCTCTTTACCTAAAGGAGCTGCCGGATGCGTGGACATGATGTGGTTAACATTTTGCTATTTGTTGTACATTTTTCTGTCTAAAGTGCATTTTATTTATATTTAGATTTTTATTAAAGGTTATCATCTATTCTGTAGCCACGTTTTGATTGCTTTTCCCTTTTCTTGTTGCCATTTACTGATGATAAGGGCTTATATTTATACTTGCCTGTCTTGATTTTAAAAGTATGCAATGACTGTGTCACACAATACATGTATTTAATTTATTTTAACTACGGCAGAGAAAGCGAGTATTCCCCCACGGCTATGGGGCATCAGCAGGGGGGAAATGACAAACACTGTCTGTCTCTTCCGCCCCCCACAACCCCATTGCAGGAGGAAGTTGCTGTCATTCTCATCGTAACCAAGCCAAGTACGTGCACTTGAGACCTCGCATCTTCATGAATGTTAGACCCCTTGTCTCTCCCTCTGTTCCCCTTCCTAAGTCTCTCCCCCAGCTCCTGTCTCTCAGATTGTAAGCCCTAGGGGCAGGGACCATGTCTATTTTATTACTTTGTAAAGTGCCAGGTACACTGCTGGCGCTATATAAATGTTTGTTAATAATAAATAATAATAATAATAATAATAATAATAATATATAAGAGAGGGGTGGGGGAGAGAAAGGATGAAATCAGATGGGATGACAGCGAGGTACCTTCCCAGGTTAAACCACAGCCGCCGCCACTCCTTGGGTTGGTGGGGAGGGCTGTTCACACGGGAGCCCTTCCCCCATAATCCAGGCATGGGGCCTGCCGGCACAGGTTGGCCTGAGGAGCTGCCCAGATGGAACAGGACTCCTGGACCAATGCTCCTCATCAGGATTGGACCTTAAGAAGAGCTGCTGTCCAACAGCTGAAGGGGGTGCTCCCGGGGGTCCCCCAACCAAGCCAGCCAGCCAAACAGCTGATCAAGGGTGTTCCTGTCCCCCCCCATATCAGCTGTTTGGTGCAGGCACCCAGCCCGCTGAACAGCTGATCGGGGGTGTTGGAGGGTGCTCAGTCATCCCACCAAACAGCTGATGGGGGAGCGTGGAGGAGCATGTGGATGCGGGGCCCCATCAAACAGCTGTTCAGTGGGGCAGGGGTGTGCATGCTCCTCCAGGTCCCCATATTAGCTGTTCGGCAGGGGCCGGGCCAGGTGAGTGCGGGAACCTGAGCCTCTGACCTCGCCTCAGGGTGAGTCTTGGGCAGGCACAAAACAGACAGGAGGGAGACCATTAGCCTGGGGGTCCAGGCTGCGTCTTTGACCTCGGCCGCACAACGCAGCATCCCATAGGGGCTGGCAGCCTGCCCCGGAGCGGAGCAGATACAGGCGAAATCTGGCAGGAACAGAACAAACGTGCAGAGTCTGAGCTAACGCCGGCTACTGTCCTGTCTGTTTTCACCCAAAGAGAGGGAGGGAGTATCTGGAGATGCACGGATAGAAGGTCAGAGACAGACAGACAGGTTTGTATGAAGCTGGCTAGATCTGGGAGATCCTCTCTCATCCAAACACAATTGTCCTACACAATAAAATTAAGAAGGAGCAATTGACACAGGACAGTTCATCTCCCAAGAACTGGCGAGAAAACCTAGGAATCTTGGCTCCCAGCCCCCCTGCTCTCAGCCACTAGCCCCCACGCCCCTCCCAGAGAACCCAGGAGTCCTGGCTCCCAGCCCCCCTGCTCTACCCCACTGTCCCCTGCTCCCCTCCCAGAGGAGCCAGGTGTCCAGGTGCTCACCTGTTGCATTGTGCCTGGAGCTATTCCTGCGTACAGTTCGTGGCTGGGATCGGAGCAGGTCAATCTATCCCAGGGCCTGAGAAGTCCCAGTTTTATTACAGGCACATTTCCATCTCATCTTAATATTGTATTTATTGTTTAACCCGTAGGTTACCAACAATCCACAGTCCAAAGCAAACCAAAATAAACTTACAAATTAAAACCAATGTATGAATACAAATATACAAATAACAACTATGCATTAAAATCCAAATAAATAATAAGCACAATTAACACATCATGACTTTAAACAAATAGCTAAATGGTGCATACTCCACTTTCCAACCCCGCTATTCCCACACAAATATAATTTTGAATCAAGATCAGACCCATCTTTCAAGCTATTCCACAATAAACATATTCTTTAGAGCTCATTCATTACCCGGATCAATACTGGCCACACTCATATAACGTAACAAGGATCTGGATGGTTCGACTACAGAAACGCGCAACCTTCCTTGCTTCCAACGAATCCATGGGCTAAGACATTTCACCAGGGCCGCCTGGTCTGATAAATTATCCCGCTCACTACACCCAGACCAAAAATGGAATCTGGGGAGTTCGAAAGCCAAGCAGTGGAAAAAAAAAAATGCTCGCTGGTCTCCAATTGACCCTGCGTCACATAATCGACAAACTCTTTCCCCGCTCGGAATACCTCGATAACGCCCCTCAAGAGTGGCTGAGGGGTAAGTATTCAACCTGAGCTTAGTAAAGGCCACTCGCGCGTGTGAGTACGGCCATGTAAATAAGTAACCCTTAGAACAGGTTACTGGGGTCAGGACTTTATAAAGAGGAGCAGCCTTTTGCACCTCCAACAGAGAATGCTCCACTTCTCGGGACTGATCCAAAATTTGTTGTTTTACTAACAATACTGCTCCCTCAAAACCCTTAGCTCTTAAATACTGTGTAGAGAAACCCAACTTGAGTACTTCCGAGGCTCTCCTCCTAGCCCATGATTCAAAAAGGCCATCTTGAGTAGCAGAAGATAACAGCACATTGGTAGAAATAGAAAATTTTTTTATCTTAAGCCAGTATTTGACTGAGTTCAACAGCAAAGTTACATAACCCGGGGGGGGGGGGGNNNNCTGCATGTTTCAGCCCATAATAATACTAATGGGGTACCCCGAGGGACTGCCAAAATGGCACGCAAAAGCCTGGCCTGCGCTACTTCCAGTTTGAGCAGGTACTCCATACCCCAAACTGGAAATGCATAAGAAATTAATCACAGGACTTTAGACTGGAATCATTTCAGCCCTGGCAAAACCAACTTCCCCCCTTTACCATAGAATAATAGCGTTATCAGTACAGAAACTGTTCTCAGGGCTCCCTCCAGAACTGCCTCATAATGCGATCGCCAACTAAGATGATACGAAATTATAACCCCCAGATATTTATCCATTTTTACCCGCCCTATTTCGTTTGTATCAATATGCCATTTCTGTATCCTGTCTCTAGGCCCTGCTCCCACAATCATGGTTGCAGTTTGATCGTAGTTTATCTGTAGGTTCTCTTGCTGACAATATTCCTTAAAATGATTCATGGATCTCACCAAACCAACCCTTGTTTGAGGCAAGAGAACAGTGTCGTCTGCATGTAGGAGACCAGTGATCTTCCGTGTGGCCAGTCTAGGACCGTGCACGTCAAACTGATTCAGATGGGCAATCACATCATTTAAATATACATTAAATAGGGTTGGTGCCAGGATACACCCCTGCTGCACACCCCTCTGAACTGGAACACTATCAGTTAGATGGTTTTGTGGGGTATAGCGAACCTGTATGAACCGCCATCATCAGATACAATAGCCTTGGATCAATGCGCAAAGCTTCCAATTTGGACCACAGGGGCTCCCTGCAGACCAAATCAGAGGCAGCACGCAGGTCAATAAAACAAAGATCCATCTTTCTACCTTTTTCAACAAATTTTCCCAACGGGGAAGTCAGAATCCCTATTTGAACAACTGTCGAACTTCCCTGTATAAACCCCGCCTGTTCTGACTCAAGAATCTCACGAGATGCCAGCCAATCACTCAATTTACCCAACAAAGATTTGGCATATAGTTTGCCCACTAGACTCAGTAAGCTTATAGGGCGGTAATTTCATGGTAAAGTGGGATCCCCCTTTTTAAAAATAGGTACAGTTATACTTTTAAGCCCATGCACCGGGGATCCGGCCTGTAAGATTTATTTGGGTAACTAGGGGAGCAAGAACCCCCGCCCACCAATCCGGGGCACATTTAATAATCTCTGGAGTAACCAGATCCTCACCCGCAGCTTTCCCCAATTTCAGGTCTGCAATCATAGGGATCACTTCATCCTTAGTAACATCTGGCCAACGGGGGAAACAATCCATTGGCTCCAACACAGGTGGTGCCACCGTAGGATCCAGCGGGGGGAAAAGGGCTGACTAAAAGTCCTGCCATACCGCTTTCGAGAGAAAAGGTAGGCTACCTAGCCCTATACTACCATTAAAGTGGGTTTTAATCAATTTCCAAAAGGAAGTTGTGGATTTTTGGTTTGCGGCATCCAAAAGTTGAGGCCATAGGGCTTCTTGAAAAGAAGCCTTTTTTTCCACAAGCAGTTTACGGTATGTCAGTCTACAGTCCGAGAAGTCCTGCCAAGAGGGGACCCCAGGAGCTTTCTTCAACTGCTTTGTATAAAACCGCAGTAAGGCCCGCATGTCTGCACATTCTTTGCCGTACCATCCCGGCATCTTCCTCTTAAAGGGAAATGTTGAGATCAAAACTAAAAAAGGAGCGAATAATCTCAACAGTTCCTCAAAAACATTAATTAACTCAATGACATCCAAAGCCGCCTGGAGCTTAAACTGCAACCTCATCACCTCCTCCCCTGGAATAAACTCCAGAAAAGACTGTTGGACTTCTGCTGACCACTTTACCCGAATAGGCAACCCTACCCCACTGTCAGGAAATGTTTGTAAAGGAGCGTTACCTGATGGCTCTAAGTCTAACCCCAGTGGGAGATGACATGAGTCATGAGATACCAAAACCCTCATAGATTTTATCAAATCCAGAGAACATAAAGTAATCTATCACTGAAGAACCCTAAGGGGAGTGAAAAGTAAACTCCCCAGCCAAATCCCCTGGCGTTTGTCCATTAAGAATTTGCAAATCAAATGCTACTAGAAGATGGTCCAAAAATACTTTTCGCTCTCCATTGCAAACCTCATCCCTAGAAATCCTCTGTCCCTGAAGACCAAAGGGGGCGGCATTGTCCAAATTTATACACTCCCCAGTGGAGGAGGGGTTTCCTGTGCGGACATTTAAATCACCCCCCATCAATAAGGGCCCATTTGGATGTTTTGCAATAGTACTTTCAAGCAGATCCTCACATTGGGACCATAAATCAGTAGTATAAAAAGAAGAAGAGGTGGGAGGGATATAAACATTACATAATAGTAACTCAAAATCAGTACTAAATCTACAATAATAACTAGCTATGTGCAATCTCACTGCAGCCGATGGGAGAACCTTAGCTTGAAGAGCAGAACGAACCAATAATGCCAAACCCCCACTGGCACGCCCCTGACAAAGGGATCGGGTAGCAGTCCCACGAAAAGAATCATATTGTGAGACCACAAAATCCTGAATAGCCCAAGTCTCCTGCAATAAAATGACATCAAATTGGTACAAAAACCATTTTAAAAATTGGATCCCGAAGACTTGAACTCCACCCTGAGATATTCCAGCTTAATATGGATATGTTGTGGCCGAGGCTCCCAGATTGTTAGGCAGAATAAGATCCTGGAATCGGGCTACCCGGCACTGGAGGTGCCATGGAAGCCGTTGGCGTCTGCCTGTCTTTATTCACAAATGAAACCCCCACCTCCGCCGATGGTGGACGTTCTACTTCTTCACTGGTTGATACTGAATGATGAGGCTGAGGAGAAGAATGAGAAGAGGGCACCTTATCAACATTAGCTACTTTACAACCCTCAAGCTCATCACGTCCTCCATCTATATTCATACCCCCAGCCGAGACAAGCTCTATGGGGATCAGTTTACCACACTGGTTATTTAGATCGAATATCCCCGAGATACAACAAGTTGAACTCTTTCTGCTGAGACATTGCGACCTACCCGAGGATTTCCTAACTAAGCAGGTTTTAGGGACTCCTTCCTTTAATTTCGACTACTTGTATTCGCGACTGTGTTCCCCAGAGGCGCTGTGTTGAGGGTGTGTCGTGCTGCTATCGGATCTCACGGACCACGCTAGATCATGTGACCAGCTCTACCCTTTATAAGACCGGACCTGGTGGCGCCGGCAGAGTGCGCCAAGGCCGCGCGCCTAAGGGCTGCGTGCACAAAGGCGCGCACTTGTGTGCGCGGCCTTAGGCACCGGTTGGGTGCAGGGGTGTGGAGCTGTTTTATTTGATTGCGTTTTATTTGTCGAAGTGCTTTCAGTGCCATGGCATCTGGGATCGATTAATAGTCCACTTCGGTACAGGTGAAGGATGGTCAAGTGGGAAAACCCTTGTGATTCCTGAGACAGCTCCAACCGGGACGTCGTTAGCAGATGTGGATCCTGTTGGCGTGTAGACTTTGTTTCTAAACCTTTAGCCGACGGGCAGCCCCAGGTTGGTCCTGTCGTCCTGCTGTGGGTCGTCTTCCTAACTGGTCTTCAGCCCTTGTTGTTGCCGAACACTTAAGGCTCTTGCTATTACTTCCAATAACTAGCCACATGATTGGTTCTGTGGCCCACCTCCAATCATCTAGGGATTCCTGGACCTTTAAATCACCGGTGCTAGTTACACAAATTATGGGCAAAGCGGACGTTTTAAATTGTGTCAAGAGTGTATGGAACAACATCTAATAATTTATACCATTGCCCTGATTTAATTAGTGACTTTAATGCTTCTTTACCCTCGAGGGTTTTAGGTGTTCCCCTCCCTTTTTCTTCTAAAGTAGGGCCGGTTGGCCTAGAAGGAGAAGGCCAAAAGTTACAGGGTGTTAATAATAATAACCAATTAGTTCAGAGTCAATTGCTTGATCCATCAAAAATGGGGTAATGGAAATGGAATTTATTAAACCCTTGGAGGTGATGGCCCCTAGTCCCCCTATGGTACGGAAAGAGTTTCAAGAATATCAGGACCTTTTCTGTAATCTAGAGCAAGTGGTGTTCCATCTCATGAGAAAAATTCAAAGCAGAAGATATATTCTTTCCTGGACGCAACCACATTCTTCCCCACGGCTCCCCTGTCATGGTGCCCCCAAGAGGACACAACTGGGGGGGGGGGCAAGATCAGATACCTGTATCTTTGGGTGGGGATTGAGGGGCAGCGGCAGGGCTGGNCCCCCCCCCCCTTTCCTGGGCCTGTTCCATTCCCCCCTTTACTCCTCTCCTTAGACTCCTTCCTTTCTTTCCCTCCCAGTAACTTTCTGCCTGTCCCCCTTCCAGGCAGGGCCCACTAGCTCCCCGCCCAGACTAAATTGGGCCCTGGGCCACACACCGGACCCTGACGCTGGAATGGATCAGGGCCCAGCCTGGCATTATGGGTTTGAGCCAAAGACCTTGTGGAAACAGCTGCTGTTGAGATCATAATTTTGGGGTGTGGGAAAGAGCTTCCCTCATTCTTCCTTTCCACATCTGTCCCTGGTGCACTAACAGAAAGAGAGAGAGCCTTGGAATTCGGGGACCATCTCCTCTCTCCCCATAATATCTATCTATCTATCACCAAAGCATGTCCATCTGTCTTCTCGTTTATCTGTTTCTCCTCCTTTCTGGATTTGATTTTGAAGCTGGAGCGGTTTGCAATGGAGGAAACATCTGCCTCACATTAGCTTTCCCTCTTTTGACCATGGAAACGGTTCTTCTGGATTTCAAAGCTTGCCATTTACTTTGAGGTGCCGGCTATTTCTGGATGCAATTAGTGCTTCATCTCTTTGAATCAGTATCTGCCCATTTTGTGGAATTTTGTGTGACAAAGCGGTGGTGGTGTCCCCGCCCTCCCCCCGCACCAAGTTTTAGTTTTGAACGTGCCAAAAAAACTTCTGGATTTTCAGGGAAGCTGCCAATAATTTCTAGATGTTTTGCTCATTGTGCGATTTTCTCCCCTCTAGTTTGCTATTTGCAACAAGTTTTAAATCTGAAATTTTATATTTCAAACTGTTGGAATGTGGAAGAAACTTTGCCAAAATTGTGGATTTTGGGGGGGGGGGCTGGGAATTTCTTAGCTTTGACATTTGCAACTTTTTTTCTCCTTGCTTGGATTTTCTAAGTGGCAATTTTTATTCTGGATTTGGTAGTGAAGTTCTCCAACTTTTGGGATTTACAAATGCAAAACATCTGGATTTGTACACATGTGAAACCCCCACATTTGGGGAAATGCTTTGCTGAAATTTCAGTTGATTTTTGATTTAAAGCATTTTGGAATCTGAAGAAAGTTTTCAAAATGTCTGGAGATTTTTCAGCATGGAAAGCATTTTATAGATTCTCATGAACACTTTCCTGCTTTCTGGATTTCTGAATCTTCATGACTTTCTGGATTTGAAGAAGAAATTGTGTGAGACTTGAGGCCCCCTGATTTATGAAGTTTGCAAAACATCAGGAACTTCCTGAATGGGAAAACATTTATTTGGCTTTTAATGGGGGACTTTGCCCACTTCCTTGTTTTTTTGAGTCTACAAATTCTCTAGATTTGAAGTAGAAACTTGGCAAAAGCTGGGGATCTTTCAAAGCACCTGGACATTTTTCAGCATGTTAATGTATCTAGACTCTCAAAAGAACTTGTCTGCTCTCTGGGCTTTGGAAGTTTGCAAAATTTTCTGGATTTGGAGACAAAATCTGGTGACAGCTGGAGAGGGTGGCTCTAGATTTTGGAAGCTCATGGACCATTTTGAGATGGTGGAAAAACATTGAGTGTATTCTAGAGATAAAAACTCATGTGCTTTGGAGAATCTGGGATACATTTTGGGATGGAATTTTGAAGGGGTGTCTGGATTTGGAAAGCTTTTGAAACCTTTGGAGATTTGTGACTCTGAAAAGCAGCTGGATTTTTCTGACTCTGCAACATTTTTCCAGATTTAGAGAAGGCATTTTTTTTTGGCCCCTTTTTTAACATTGATTTTTTATTTTATTTTTTGCCTGCCTGGTTTCTGAAGCAAGAGGAGAAAGAGTTTGCAAGAATTTGGAGATCTGATGAGATGGCAAAACTTTCTGGAACCAGAGCCAGAGAAATTTAGCAACATCTCCATCTGGATTTTACAGCTTGCCAAATCTGGTTTGGCTTTTCGGCCTGCCTGGTTTCTGTATTAGAGGGGAGAGTTTGCAAGGCTTTTTTGGGATCTGATGAGTCTGCAAAAACAAGGGGAAATTTTTTTCCCAACCTGTGGCTTTTTTTGGATCCTACAATTTGTTTTCCCCCAGCTTTGTGGCAGAGAGTTCATGAATGCCTTCTGTTTGCTTTTCGGATGCACGTCCAAGCTGCGCTTGCAAAACCAGCCCCTGTCTCAACTTGTTGAGTTAGCTGGCACATCTGAGACCCTGCAGAATGCCGCGACTGGGGCCTACCCACATGGAGAGGTTTTGCTGACTCCTAGAGAAATGGTGGGGATTTCTCTTTGCTGCGGACGGGGTGTTTTTAGAGTTAGAATTTAAGGGAGCATCTGACTTGGGCCGAAACCCTAGTGCATGAGGGTCTCTCTTGCCTAAACTCACACCAAGGAGATTGAGAAACTAGAGGGCTAGGAGGAGGGGAACTGATTGTGGAGAGGCAGAGAGAACAATTGCTTTGACCTTCTCGCCTTCCACCCCAGAATTACCGAAGGCGATGTTTTTATTCTAGAAGAAATTGCTTTAAACTGACTTTAGGGAAAGTATTTTTCTTTCTTTTTTCTCTAACTTCTCCCCCTCTTTTTTCTTTCTTCTCTGTCTCTCACTTCCTCTTTTCTTTCCTCTTCTCTTTCATCTGTTTTCTCCCCTCTTTCTCCTTCTCTCTTTTCTATTTTTCTTCTTTCTTCCTATTCTTTCTTTCTTTTCCATCCCATCTCCTTTCTCTTCGTTCTCCTCTTTTCTCTTTACCTCCTCCAGCCAGCCAAGCCTCACTGAAAGAGATGGGCATATTGGACGAGAGACCTTAGAAAATAAGTTTGATCTTTCTTTCTTGTTCCCTCCCTCTTCCCCTCCCCCCACACTTTGGAGTCAGGATGGCTGTAAGTATTGACCCTTTTAGAAACAAT
>QEPC01009531.1:1750522-1762841 GCA_003113815.1 Sphenodon punctatus
GTGGGGTGGGCAGGCATTGGGGAGAGCGTGTGTGGGAGAGGAACCTTGGGGGGGCAGATCAAGTCTCTGAGCTCTGTGAGGGGTGCTTGTGCGCACATGGAAGGTAGCTGTATAGGCTGTATCTGGGGAGGGGGGTGTATGGAGGGGAGAGGCTGCAGACATGTTAAGCAAGGGTTAAGCAGCCCTACTGTGTGCGTGGGGCGGGGTGGGGGCATCTGTGCTAAGCCTTGGGGGAACAGATGGTTGTGGGGATTTAGGGGGATTTGAGGGTGGGTGTGAAAGGGAGAGTGACAGAGACAGGCAGATGGGGACAGGCGTCAGGATGAGTGACAGGCATGAACGGTGTTGGGTCTGGGGGCAGACAGGGTGGGCCAAAGGGAAACAGGCACACTACCCCAGCCAGTGCGGGACAATGGATGTGCCCGTCTCCAGGAGACATCTGTAACCAGAGCAATGGCCTTCCCAAGGTCTCCTGCAGCCAGGGGTGACAGCGACAACCCATCTCCAACTGTAGCTGGCAGGTGCCTGTATCCATGGAGAGGTGTTAACGTGTGCTTTTTGCCAGAGGTGCCTCTCTTGGGATGACTGTAGCTGCGCTTGTCTCTGGGGGTTCCCAAAGCTGAATGCAACCTTCATGATGGCTGTTTCTGCGTCCGCTTGTATCTGAGGGAGGGGGTTGTGTGATCTCCCACTCAAGGCAGGGGGCTGGACTACATGGCCATGAGGTCCCGCTAACTCTACAGTTCTGTGATTCGACGATAGCAACTGTCTCTGGGGGATGCTGTGTGAGTGCCTGTCCCCAGGACAACTGTATCTGGAGGAACCTGTGAAAGGGTGCCTGTTTCTGGATGACTGTATTTGGGGGATCCTGTATGACTGCCTGTCTCCAGGGTGGCTGTATCCGGGGGAACCATGTGTGAGTATCTGCTTCCAAAGCGTCTGTCTCCAAAGAAACCTGTGTGAGCACCTGTCTCTGGGTGACTGTGTGGGGGAGGCTATGTGAGTGCCTGTCTCCTCAGCGACTGTATCTGAGGAAACTGCGTGCATGCCTCTTTCTGTGATGCCTTTCTCTGGAGAGGCTGAGTGAGCGCCTCTCTCTAGGGCAACTGCAACTGAGGGAGACTGGGTATGAGCGCCTGTCTCCTCCATGACTGTAGTTGAGGGAGGCCATGTTAGGGTTACCATACCTCCCCTTTAAAGAGGACACTTATGAAAAATATATGTTGCAGGGCTGCACTGGAATGAATGCAGCCCTGCACCATGTATTTTTTCATAAGCATCATCTTGTAAAGTGGAGGTATGGTAACCCTAGGCCATTGGAGCATCTGTCTCCAGGGCGACTGTCTTGGGATGGGATACTGTGTGAGTGTTTGGATCCTCACCGTCTGTATGCGAGGAGGTTGTATGAGCGCCTGTTTCCTCAGTGACTGTATCTGGGGGAGGTTGGGTGAGTGCCTGTTTCCTCAGTGACTGTATCTGGGGGAAGTTGTATGAGTGCCTGTTTCCTCAGTGACTGTATCTGGGGGGAAGTTGTATGAGTGCCTGTTTCCTCAGTGACTGTATCTGGGGGAGGTTGTGTGAGCACTTGTCCCCATGTCTGGCAGTTGGGGGGACTGTCCCCATGACCCGCTCTCTCTGCTGCCCCACAGGCCCAGCTGTGCCGTGCGCTGTATGACAACGTGGCTGAGTGCCCAGATGAGCTGTCTTTCCGCAAAGGGGACCTGATGGTTCTGCTCCAGGCCGAGGGGCCAGCGCTGGCTGGCTGGCATCTCTGCTCCCTGCATGGGCAGCAGGGCATCGTGCCTGCCAACCGAGTCCGTGTCCTGCCTGAGCCGGGCTCCCCCGGCCTGACCCCCCGGGGCAAGGAATCTGCCCCCAGTGACCTCTACCAGGTACCTCGGCGAGAGCCAGCCCCTGTGGGAGCGACCTGCCAGGAGGAGCAGGAGGTGAGGACCCAGGCATCCGGGAGCCCCCCTTCCCATTCTGGAAGCCCCACAGCCTGAGAACACAGGCATCTGAAATCGCCCCCCCCCCCCCGGGAGCCCCACAGCCCAGCCTGAAAACCCAGGGGTCTGAGATCCTACCCCTTGGGAGCCCCACCCCCCCCCCCCCCCCCCCCCCCGAAAGTCAGAATCCAGACACTTGAAATCCTCTCTCTCTTTAGAGTCCCACAAACCCAGGTGTCCGGCTAGCCTGACTTTTTTTAATCTCTCCCAGGTGTATGAAGTGCCTCCACCAGCCCGGCCCTGCCCGTTGCCCCTGGAGGCGATCTATAGGGTGCCGCACGGTGCCCAGAGAGACGGAGACCCCACAGAGGTGAATGGGGAGGGGGGAGACTTTGGCCACCTTCCAACGAACTGTGCGTTTGATGTCGCTGGGCTTGATCACTAACCTGAAGTTATTCAGGAGTAGGGAGAGAGGCAGTTACTTCACAAAACTCCAGGCCACATTCCAACAAACAGGAGCTTTGGTGCCCAGATATGGGGCCTTAGTAAAATGGTCACTTACTTTCTAAAGCTATTACAAAACTAATTTTTGCAAAGCCTTTTGGGAGCCCCGATAGTAACCTCTCCTGCAGTGCTAAGACTGGAGACAGGGATGGGTTCCTTGGCATCCAGGATTAACGGATACCTATTGCAGTATTGGCCGAAAATCTTTCGTTTACCGCGTCAGTCTCTCCCGAGACGGTGTCTGGTGGAGAAACTGAATTCGGGCGGCCGTCAAAGGGAGCCATGGTGGCCAGGAGTCGAACAAAAAACGAAAAGTCTGGGTTTCTCATTGGATTTCTTTAGGACCTATTCCTAAAAGGAAGCTTTTAAAGGGCTTTTATTTTATGTGAACTAAAGTCTTTGTTTTATTTTTGCCCTCTGGGTTTGTTATAGTATGTCTTAAGTTATTTAGGAGCGATTATTTACTATATGCATCTTTGTCCATTTTGTGTTATGTACGATACGCCAGTACAAACAAATAAAATGCATTCGTTCGCAACAAACAGCGGGGAACCAAAGTAACTACTCCGCTTCAGTGGCGTTCAGATGAACAGTGTAAACTGAAGTGCCACCGGTACCTAACGGAGCTGAAAGCTAAACGGTGATGGCCACCCTCACACTGATCAGTGTTCGCATGAACAGCTACTTTGGCCTACAAACCTGGCGGGCGTGAGCACGCCTGATTTCCCTTCCTACCCGCGCATAGCTTTGATTTAGCGCTGCTTGTGTGAATGCTTCAGGGCCAAACACAAGTGAGGCTCCACTCGAAGTAACGGTTCATTGCCATCCTTCACACACGGAGTCTCTCTCTAGTTTAGAGTAGCTGGCACTATTAAGCCACCTTATCGAACCCCACTTTTTCTGGACTTCTTATATACCTGGTTCCTTCATCTTCTATATTATTACTCCTAACTCTCTCTCCCCCTCTCTGCCACACTCAGACCCTGACATATGTCGATTCTACGTTCCTTTCTTATGTGATTTCAATTCACCATAGCTGTTTCGCCTTCATTCCATGCCTACGTGTGTCTGTCCTTCTACACGTCCTTAACAGCCCTGTTGTTATACCCCTGCTTTTTTATGTCTGACGCTTTTCTCCCTATCAAATAAACGTCCCCCCACTAGTCACCTTGCCTTATCGAATCCTGCCAGAAAGCTTGCTTATTTCCACCAACAGCAGTAACTTGGTCCAGTAAAAGATCTCATTCAAACCACTTTGCTTCTCTCTCTCTCTCTGCTTGCAGGTCTACGACGTCCCCTCCTCTCTGCTCTGGGATGCCCTCTCCGACACCTACGACTCACCCTGCCCATTCCCCAAGAAGGTAGCTCGCGTAGCTCCTCAGCCTGTGGCCCCCGCACCCCCTGAGGACCCCTACGACGTGCCCCCAGCCTTCAAGCCGGCGCCGGGCGAGGAGGAGGTAGAGATGGAGGAAGCTGGCCCCGAGGGCCCCCCCGTCTATGCCACCCCCTCCAACCTGCGCCGCACCTCGGCCCTGCTGAACTTGTACGAGTCCCCGGAGGAGGTGCTGGGGGGCGGAGCTGGGGGGCACGAGGAGGAGGAGGAGGAGGAGGAAGGCAGCAACGGGGGCATCTACGATGTGCCGTTGCTGGTGTCCAGCTCGCCAACCCTTGAGGGAACGATGCGGGGGCTGAGCCTGCGGGAGCCTGGCCCCCCCGCCCGCCCCCGCCTGCCCTCGGCTGAGAGCCTGTCCCGCCGGCCGCTGCCTGCCCTGCCCAGCTCCGAGCGCCTGGCCCCAGAGCCACCGCCTCCTGCCCCCTCGCCCGCCATCACCCGCAAGGGCAGCATCCAGGACCGGCCTCTGCCCCCGCCCCCACCCCGCCTGGGGGGGATCGGCCCCACAGAGCCACCAGAGCCCGGCGGGAGCGATGCCCAGAACGAGTACGAGGGCATCCGGCTCGGGGAGGAACCCGACTATGTGCACCTTAAGGTGAGTGACCCACAACCTCTGACCCCAGTGCCACCCCAGCTTCCAGCCTCAACTAAAATACCACCTGGCCGGGGGGTCTCCTACCTCAACATCATCACAACCTCTGACCTGCAGCCACTACCACCCTAATCTCCAGTCTCAACCAAGATGTCACTCTGACCTCTGACTTGCCACCTCCAGCCCAACGCCAGCACATCCCCTGACCTGTAACCTCTGACCCCAATCTGCCCGAACCTCTGACTTGTAACACCAGCTTCAAACCACCAGCCTAACCTTTGACCTGTAATCTTTGCATTTGACCAAACATCACCCTGACCTCCAGCCTCTAACCCGTGACCAAACACCACCTTGACCTCTGACCTTGGCCAAACACACCACCCTGACCAAAGCTGTACCCTTTGATCCCACCACCATCTCATTCCGACCAAAAGCCATGCCAACCTTTGACCTACAGCTTTTTCCCAACGTGACTTTAAACTATGACCTATAACCTCTGACCCCCAAACCCAATACAGCCCTGACCCCTAACCTTCAGCCTCCATCACTTTCCCAAATTCCAATCTCTAACCTCTTACCCCAGTGTGAACTTAGTGGGGAGGTTTCATTAATTGGAGACAGGTCCCTGCCCCCAAGGGCTTACAATCAAGGATGGACACGGGCGGGATCTTGAAAGATGAGACCAGGAGTGGCCAGAGCCGTCTACCAGGAGCCTTCTGACTCAGTCCGGCGTTCCAGGCCGGGACTCCTCTAGGACACCTCATCAGCCGGTCTCAGGAGGAGAGGGGTACCCACTTGAGGAGCTCTCCCACCCCTCTCCTCCCCAGAGACACACCCTGGGGCGTCAGTCCCACTTGCATCCCCAAAGGCGATCTCCAAGGAGCTGGTCCCCCTCCCCACCCTATAATCTATTGGACAAAATCCACCAGTCAATTATGATCCACCTCTTGGCCAGCCCTGGTTTAGGGAGCAGAAGACTGGGGGGCAGGGAAGGTCGGTGGCAGAGGAGGAGCAAAGGTTCCTGGGTGGGAGAGTAGTGGGAAATGAAGGTGGGGGGAGATTGTACTACGGTTCTGTGCCTGACTGGGGCAGAGTCCTGCCGCATGCTCTGGGTCTGAGTGAGCGCCATGTTTGGGGTCAGAAAGGAACTTCCCCCGCTCAGATGGGCAGCCAACTCCCAGGGCATTTTTGCCTCCCCCTGTGGTTTGAGACGTCTAGGTTGATATAAGTTAGTTCGCGGTTCATTCCGCTGCTCGGACCCCGATCTTGGCTTGTGGCCGATTTTCCATCCGTGGCTTGGTTTCTTGATGGCAGATTTTTCTGTGTGGGCTGTTTGGGGCTGGAGAATCCTGCTTCGGTGCAGGGGGCTGGGCAGGATGATGACCCTCGAGGCTCCTTCCAGCCCCAGTTCCTATCACAAACTCTGACCTCGAACTTTCATTCATTCATTTGCGTTTATAGACGGCCCTTCCCATAAAGGCTCAGGGCAGCTCCCAATTCATAAAACATCAATAATAAAATTCAACTAATAAAAGCTCTCACCCTCCCCTCAAACTCCCCCCCACCCCAAAGCCCAACCAACCCCTAACCCTGCCCACCAAATGCTTTTCTAGTACAACCTCAGTCCTGATGCCAAAACATTCCTGACAGCTGCCCCTTGCTTCATGCTTCTCGACCTCTGACCCATAACCTTTGACTCCAGCATGATCCCACCCTGCTCTAGAATTTCCAGTGCTGACCCCTAGTCTCGGATCCTCCGATCAGCTCTTCCTTCTCTTCCCTAGGGGGCAGACAGGCTTCCACCCCAGAGCACAGACCCCAAGCCACCTGAGCCGGTGCCCGGACCAGTGCCCCCGCCAGAACCAGCACAGCCAGAGGAGCAGGTAGAGAGCAATGGTGCAAGGTCAGGGCTTCCCAGATGCCTAGTTCTCATTCCCTTGTGGAAGGGGGACCTCCTGAATGCCTGAGTCCTGTTCCCGCGGGGAGGAGGGACTTGCAGGATACCCGGGTCCGTCCATTGCGGGAGGGGAGGGTTCCCAGAAGTCTGGGTCTCATCTCTCTGGGGCAGGATTAACCCCTCTCTTCCTCCCCCCCCAGCAGGTGGCCCCCGAGGACGCACAGCTGCTGCAGTTCTACGCAGGGCAGTGCCGGACCCACTACACCACCCTACTGGCAGCAGCGGAAGCGCTCCTAGCCAGCGCCGGCGCCCGGCAGCCCCCCCGCCTCTTCGTGCCCCACGGCAAGTTCCTGATCGTCACGGCACACAAACTGGTCTTTGTGGGGGACACGGTGGCGCGGTTGGCCGCGTCGGGGGCTGTGCGGGCGCGGGTGGGGGCGGCCGGGGGAGCGCTCTGTCAGGCACTGCGCGAGGCCGTCCTGGCTGTCAAGGGGGCGGCGCTGCGCTACCCGTCCCCCCCGGCCGCTGAGCTCATGGGGGAGCAGGTGCGGGAACTCTCCCGACGGGCACTGGCCTTCACTACCCTCCTGACCACTCTGGCGCCCTCCTGACCCCGCTGCAGCCACCACCGCGGCCTATGAGCTCTGACCTCAAGCAGCACCGCTGACGTCCCGGTGGCACCGTTGCCTCTGAACTCTGACCCACTCACTGTGGCCTCGGACCCCCCCAGTGGCACCGTGACCTCTGAACTCTGACCTCTGTGCGGTACTGCAGCCTCTGAGGTCTGACCCCCATGGCGAGTGAACTCTGATCGCTTTAGTGGCACCGCAACCTCTGAACTCTGACCTCAGTGACACCATGGCTTCTGAGAAGCACTACAGCCTCTGATCTCTGACCCCAAGGGGACGTGTGACTTCTGGCAGGGACTGCCCCCGGCCCCAAGCAGCCGTGCTCCTAGATCTGACCATTGCATGTCCGTGCAGCAATAATGGCAGCAATGCCCTCTGAACTCTGACCTCTAGCCATGATTGCCCCCAAACAACTCACCCCTGCCTGATGCCCCGTGACCCCCACACCTGCCTCCAACTTGTGGCCTCTGACCCCTTCCTCGTTACCCAAAAGAGTTCTAACGTCTCGTTGAACCCCTGAACCAGCAATGCCTTAAGACTTCCATCCCCTGCCCTGTCATTGTTGCCCCTAATTAATGTAATTTGACCTGTGCCCCCCAAAGCCATCAATGCTGTCTGCCCGCCGACCTACAACGCTTGCTGAAACCTACCAAACCAAAGAGCCTTCTTAACCTTTGCCCTCTTCATCCAATACCCCCTTCCCTTAACCTGGTTTCCATGAGAGCAGGGGGAAATTATTTATATTTAAGACTGTGCCCCACAAACTGTCCCCACTCCACCCCGATCCTATGACGCATTGGAGCAAAGACCAAAGAAAGGACTGAGCTTTTTTTTTTGTGGGGGGGGGGATGACAAAATGGGGCTTTCCCTCACCACCTAGCGGACCAGAGAAGCTCCCACAGAAGCCACAGAGGAGGAGGATGGGGCATTGGTCACAAAGAAGCAAAGCACCATGGGACAATGGTCAAGGAGGAGGAAGCAGAGAATTATGGGAGAGCAGCCTTGCTGATGACACAGAAACAGAGGATTATGGGAGAATGGCCAATGGACAGGAGGGGCAAAGTACCATGAGAAAATGGCCAATCTCACAAGGAAGCAGAGGCTCATGGGAGAACGGCCAATGACCACAAGGAAGTAGAAGACCCTAGAACAATGGCAAGAGGAAGAGGATTATGGGAGAATAGATGGTGGAGGAAGCAGAGGGTTATGGGAGAATGGAAGGAGGAAGCAAGGGACTCTTGGAAAACAAAACTGAGGCAGGCGGCAGGGTAGAGATGGGTACCAGCCCAGGTCAAGGGGGTGACGGACTCTACAGGAATCACACAGTGAGAGGGGGCTGGTGGGGGAAGAGAGAGCCTGATAGCTGGAGGGGGCCAGGGGAGTAAGAGGGACAAGACTGTTGGGGTTTTAATGGGGGTGGGTGGGTAATGGGTCCCCTCCCCCCACTGTAGCCCCAGTTATCTCAGCCCTGAGCTCCCGCTTTCGTGCTGCCCTTCACTCCCGACCCGCAGCCCCTGCTATTCCATTTCCTCCATAGGAAGGACACGGGGTCAGACTCCCTCTCTCTCAGGAAATATTTGTCAGGTTGTTTTCTAGGTTTGTACAGAATAAATCATTAAAAAAAACTCCCGGCGTCTCGTACCGGCTTCCTGCTGAATCCCCCCTCGCCCTCTCCCCACTCCATCTCTTTCAGTGGGGGCTGCTGCTTCCCCCTGGGGCAGGATCCAACCTAGCATCCCTAGAGGGGCTAGGCCCCAGATCCCATTCCCTAATGCCCCCCCTGAGTCAGCCAGTCCTGGACCAGCACCTCCTAGAGGGGATAGGCCCTAGATCCCATTCCCTAATGCCCCCCCCTGAGTCAGCCAGTCCTGGACCAGCACCTCCTAGAGGGGCTAGGCCCCAGATCCCATTCCCCAATGCCCCCCCCTGAGTCAGCCAGTCCTGGACCAGAGCCCCCTAGAGGGGCTAGGCCCTAGATCCCATTCCCCAATGCCCCCCCTGGGAGTCAGCCAGTCCCGGACCAGAGCCCCCTAGAGGGGCTAGGCCCTAGATCCCATTCCCTAATGCCCCCCCTGGGAGTCAGCCAGTCCCGGACCAGAGCCCCCTAGAGGGGCTAGGCCCCAGATCCCATTCCCTAATGCCCCCCTGAGTCAGCCAGTCCCGGATCAGCACCTCCTAGAGGGGAAAGCCCCAGATCCCATTCTTCCCCATGTCACTTTGAGTGGGGAGTCCGCAGCAAAAGCACAGAGACACATGCCCCTGTATTCATGGTTTCTGGATACCTGGAAGAAGGCCAGAAATCCAGCAGAATTGGCCCAAATAAGTGAGGGGGGGGGGATTTTGATGTGGGGCTTCAAGGGATATTAATCCAGGACACAGATGGAATTATAAGGAGCAGGGGCAATTCCCCCCCCCCAACCCACATATAAGAGATGGGGGTGCAAGTATGTCTGAATCTGAACCGGGGCCGGTCTGGTGGGGCTAGACAGATGTGCTGGCCCGCATTGGCGGCTCTTATCCCTGGCTGTGAGCTCGGAGGTTTTCTGAGGACACAGCTTGGGCTACCCACCCCAGGGCAGTCCCGGGCTAACATCCGGCGGCACCTAAGCAGACGGGCCACCTTCTCCTTGGTTTGAATCATGGAATCTTAAGAGTTGGAAGGTACCCTCAGAGGTCATCTAGTCCACCCCCTGCTCAGTGCAGGAAATCCGTAGCTACAGCATCCTTGACAGGCGGCCATCCAGCCTCTGCCTGAGAACCGCCAGTGAAGGAGCGCCCACCGCCACCCTAGGCAGTGTGTTCCACTGGGATCTACTCATAGTGGGCCAGTGTTGCTACCCCCCTTCAGTAGCATTCAGACAAACTCTGTAAATGGAAGTACTTTAATTAAAACAGAGTAACTACTCCCCTTCGGTAGTGTTCAGAGGAACCATGTAAACCTAAGTACTGTGTCCGTTTCCCCCCTAGCTGAGGTGCCATGATCCACCATGAACCAAGATTGCTCCCCTCACACTGATGAGCATTTGCACCAAGCTACATTGAAATACGAACCGAAGGGAAGTATGTACGATTGTGGCACGGATCATTTTTAAAGGACTATGCTGTGGCCATGATGGTGGCAAACAAAGCTTTCTTCTCTGCTATCCTGGTGTCTGCAATATCTTATCCAGTGGAGCTGTTCTGGGTGGTGAGTGACCTGGTTAATCCAGTCTGCCTCAACCTGGAAATGGAGTCATCAAATGCCCACTGACTACTTTGCAGACAGGACTGCTCCTATTCACCATGGCTTGGGTGCTGCCATTTTACCTGAAGAAACAAGAGTTTGGGGTTATAGGGAAGCTCAGCCCTGTCCTGTTTTATTTGGATCAGTTTCAGTCCGTATCACCCGCCGATGCAGGGGAGGTGCTTGGGGCAATGAGGGCAGCCAATTGTGAATTAGGGCCTTGCCCTTCCTGGCTGGTGAAAGTCGGCTGGGAGATGTTGGGGCTGTTGCTGGCTGGAGTTGTCAACACCTCCCTTTGGGAGGGTAGGATGTCAGACGCTCTTAAAACTGCAGTTGCCCAGCTCCTGCTTAAGAATCCATCTTTGGATGCTGACTCCCCAGACAACGATTGGCCTGTCTTCTAACCTTCCCTTTTTAGGGAAGATTATTGAATCGTTAGTTGTTCGACAGCTCCAGGCTCATCTTGATGGCATTGGATTCGTGGACCCATATCAGTCAGTCTTTTTTCCCGAGTATGGCATGGAGATTGTGCTTGTGGCCTTGGTCTAGGACCTGCACCTTGAGATTGGCATGGAGAACTCTACCCTGTTGATCTTATAGATCTTTCCGCAGGCTTTGATTCAGTTGATCGTGAGGGATTGACACGCCTGTAGGACCTGGCGGTGTGTGTGCGCGGAGGACCGCTCTTGAGTGGTTCCGTTCCCTCCTGTCGGGGAGGTCCCAGAGAGCGGTGATGGGTGATTACTCATCGTCCCCTTGAAACCTCCCCTGTGGGGGTCCCACAGGGTTCTAGTCTGTCTCCCCTTTTGTTCAGAGTGTATATGAGGCTGCTGGGCGAGGTTATTCGGAGGTTTGGCCGCTGATCACACCCAGCTCTACCTCTCTTTTCATCTGATTCAGGCCCTGCAATCTTACCCAGTGCCTGGCTGCTGTCAGGAACTGGGAGGGGGAAGGTGAGTCTACTGAACCTGAATCCAGACAGGACTGAGGTGACGATGGTTGGCTGGCCTCGTGACCTGGAGGGAATGGGGCTCCTCTTACTGATGGAGTCCGGCCCACTCTGGTCGATCGGGTTCGCACGCTCGGAGTGTTTCTGGACCCCTTGTGCACCTGGATTGTCAGGTTGCCGGGGGGGGGGGCAGGAGCGCTTTTCGGCACCTCCACGTGGTGAGGAGGCTGCGGACTTTTTTTCTGATTCGGATCTGGCCGCTGT
Organism: Sphenodon punctatus; assembly: GCA_003113815.1. Classification (NCBI taxonomy): domain Eukaryota; kingdom Metazoa; phylum Chordata; class Lepidosauria; order Sphenodontia; family Sphenodontidae; genus Sphenodon; species Sphenodon punctatus. The sequence goes on from QEPC01009531.1 coordinate 1,761,920, forward strand.
CATCCATGCTTTCAGCATTTTGAGGCTGGATTATTGCAATGCCCTTGATGACTCGTTGGAAACCGCAGCTGGTGCAGAACGTGGTGGCTCTGCTCCTTTCAGGGGTGGGTCACCGGGAGCACATTACACCGGCATACCGGAGTCGGCACTGGCTACCTCTAGCTTTTCAGGCTCAATTGAAAGTTCTGGGCTTGACCTTTAAAGCCCTAAATGGACCCCGCGTATCGGAAAGAGCACCTGTCCTTCCACACCCCATTGCAGCCCCTGTGCTTGGCCGGGAGCACCTCCCTGTGGGTACTGTCGGTCAGAACGGAGGCAGCAGCCGTATCCTCGGTCATCTACCTTGCCTGCTGCTGTGACCCTATTCAGCCCCTTCTCTGGTCCCTCCGCTGGCTCTCTCCTCCCTGCCCCCTTTGCATCGCCCTGCACTTGCCCCCCCGTGCATTTGCAACTTCTCAACTTCTCTAAGGCCTCCCTGTCTCTCGCTGTGCTCCCTTCCTTGTCTAGCCTAGCTTGGAAGTCCCTGGGGCAGGAACCTGTCCAGGCCAGGCACATCGCTGGCATTATAGAGATTATTATTAATAATAATAATGAGAATCCTGCAAAACAGGGACTCTGGAAAGGACTTGGGGGGAGGGGGGGGTCAGAGCAGCCAAAAAGAGGATCCCAAATAGGATAGGTCCGCACCTTAAATCCGGTTAATTATATATATTTGATGATGTTTTTATGTGTTTTATTATTGTTTTATTTGGTGTAAGCCGCCCTGGGAGGCATGGGGGGAGGGCCAAATAAATAAATATTAATTAATTAATTAATTAAATCCCTCAGCCACTCGCCCCTCAAATGCTCTCCGGTGAGCCAGTTGCCCCAGTTGAGTTGAACAATATCCTGTGGCAGGGAGTTCTGCAGGTTGTGACAAAGT
>QEPC01009531.1:1769901-1780895 GCA_003113815.1 Sphenodon punctatus
CTCCCCCTGCTGCCAACTCCATCACTGAGGTGAAAGACCCCAATACTCCCACAAGCCCCCAAACTCCCTCCACACCTCAGTGCCCCCTCACTCCCCCTGCTGCCAGCCCCATCATTGAGGTGAAAGACCCCAAAACTCCCACAAGCCCCCTAACTCCCTCCACCCCCAGTGCCCCCTCACTGCCCCTGCTGCCAGCCCCATCACTGAGATGCGAGACCCCACCGTCCCATTTTTGCCCCACTGGGGCCAGTCACCTGACCGCCCCCTATGTCACATACTCCCGTTCAGTGACCGACACCCCCCCTTCCGCTAGAAATGCCCCTTCCTGTCCCCTTGCTCCCCCCCTCACCCCCCTCTCTCTCTCTGCAGTGGTCCCTGGTCTGTGCCCGGGGCTGGGGCGTGCCCGTGGAGCAGCTTTGCTTCCTCCTCGGCCTTGCGGCTGGCGCCCTGCTACTGGGCCACCTGGCGGACAGGTAAGGGGGCGGGGGGTTCCAGATGCTGCTCAGGATTTTGGTGTCCCTTCATGGCGATTTGGGGTGGGGGAGGTTAGGATTTTGGGCAATGGTTTTGCGTAGCTGGGAAGCACCAGTTTCCTCACGGATATCTTTGTGAGGAGAGTAAATTTTTTCCCAGCGGGAGTTTTCCAAACCGTGCAGCCCTTTAATCACGAGGAAGGGAAGGAATCGTCACCCGCTCGGCCGGTTTGCCCAAGGAGATGGGGTGTTTTTGACACCTGCCAATTTCATGAGTAGGAGGTTGTGTTTTCACAAGAAGGGGAGTTTTAACAGAGGCAGGACTTTTTCACGAGGAAGCGGGGCGGAGTTTTAACCAAGGCAGAAACATTTCCACGGGTAGGAGCCATTTCCCCAAGGCGGGTTAGTGACCGGTGCCAGTCCGGGCACAGAGAGGCGAGCTGGGGGGGGGCACCTGTAAGGAGGGGAGCAGGATATAGGCGCCCCCCCCCCTCACCTTGTCTCTCTCTCTCTCCCCAGCGTGGGACGCCGGGGGACCTTTCTCCTAGCCTTGGCCCTGGGCTGCCCCGCTGGACTCCTAGCCGCTTTGGCCGCCTCGCCATCGGTCTTCATGCTGGCTCGTTGGCTCTGGGGAGCGCTGCTAGGGGGCATCCAGCTCTCCCTCTACCTCAGCCGTGAGTTTCCCCTCTTCCTGGGAGCCCTGTCCCCTCCTTCCTTCCCCTCCTCTCTGTCGTTAACCCATCTAGGCTGACCCTCTTAGCCCATCCTTATTTAACGACTGGTCCCCCCGCAACATCCCCTAGCAAGGAGTTCCACAGTTTATTCCTCCTTTCCTTTCTTATGTATACTTTGATCTTTCCCTCTCTTTTTTCTTCCTCCTTCTTTCCGTCCTGTTTTTAATACATTGATTTTCCTTCCTTTCCCTCTGTTGATTTCTTTCCTTTCCCAGATTCCTCGCTTTTCCTTCTCAGCTGGAGGCGCTCTCCCTCGTTCTTTCTTCTCCCGTCGCAAAGTGATTTAGTTCATAAACGTATTATTCCAAACCCATTTTTTGTTTTATTTAAAAAAAACTCATTTAAAAGCCTCGTCCTTCGTGCTATGTGCCTAACCAAATCAGAAAGTCTTACGTTGCTTCTGGAAGAGGTTCGGTGTATAGTAAAAGGGGAGAGGCTTTTAAATAAGCTTTTTTTAAAAAAAATTAAAATAAATAAATTTTGTCCGTGCAAACCTCCTGTGGAAGGGAGTTCCAGAGGTGCGGGGCAATTACTGGGAACTCCTTGCTGCACATCTTTGCTGTATGAACCTGGTGCTCGTTCTTGGCTGACATTAGAGGTCGTGACCAAGGGCGTAGCTAGGCTAGGGGCAGGCAATGCAGCTTCTGTGGGGCACCCCCATGGGCCTGGGGGCACCTCCATGAGGAATGTGTGCATAAGCCAGTGGGTGACTAGAACCCACTAAAAACTAGCTAACTGCCTCAAGGTGCAGAGGGGTCTTCTGCTCCAGGGCCCATTGCTACCTAGCTAGACCGCTGCGGACCGTGAGGGAAGACCGCGGCCTTTCAGATATATTGCATCCAAGCTGTTTGGGGCTTTATAGATCCTACCTGTCCCCTCCCTGCTCCACCTAACCTCCCACTTCATTGTCTCCTTTCCCCCCATCTCCCCCGTCTCTCTCTGTCCCTCTCCCTGTCTCACTCCCTCGCTCTCTCTCTCCCCCACCTCCTCAGGTGTGGAGCTGTGCTGCCCCCCGCAGCGGCTGCCAGTGGCCATGGCCGGGGACCTGCTGGCAGTGGGGGGGCAGTTCCTCCTCCTGGGGCTGGCGTTGGCCTGCGGCGGCTGGCGTATCCTGCAGGGGGTGATGGCAGCTGGGCTAGGCCTCTGCCTGCTCTACGGGTGAGTGTGGAGCCCTGCCCGCAACACAAGCTCTACCCACAGAGTTTCTGAAGCCCTGCCCACCAATGGCTGTTGGCCACACCCACAAGCTTCAATTAGCTCCCACCCACAAACCTACTTAGGCCCCACCCACTAAGATCCAGGTGTCCCGCAAAGCACCCTAGCCACACCCACAATCCCTCCCACCACAAGCTCAGTAACACCCACCCACCAATCCCAACACAATGTCCACAACCCCACCCAGGCTCCCACCACGATTAAGCCCCACCCACAAAGCCTTATTCAACTCAAGGCCCTAAAAGACACACTCTCAGCTCCTCCCACCATGAGCCGCAGTTAGCCCCACCCAGAAATTTCAAGCCTCACCCACATCTCGATAAGCCCCGCCCACCACAAGCCACTGTAAATCCTACCCAGACGTCCAAAATCTCCACCCACAATCCTCCCCCCCACAGATGCGATAAGCCTCCCGCCACCCCTCAGAGGTCCATATGCCCCGCCCACAACGCCCAGGCCCCACCCACACAACCTTAAGTCCCTCCCATGAGCCACACCCACAATCCCCCACAAATTCCACCCACAAATCCCCACCCCTCCCATGGGTCTGCCCCACTCCGTAGTGGTTACTAGCTTCAATAGCAAGAATAACTTTCTCCCTCTCTCTTTCCCCACAGCTGCCCCGGGTTCTACCCTGAATCCCCCCGCTGGCTGCTGGCGACACGGCGCACAGCGCAGGCTCGGGAGGTGCTGGCAGCAATAGCCCAGGAGAGCGGGACCCAGGAGTCTGAGGCCCGTGAGGTGCTAAATGGTGAGATGCTGTTTCCCCTCTGGTGGCGGCTACGGGGCCGTGCGGAGGCCGGGGCACTCTGTCCCCCTCTGGTGGCGGCTACGGGGCCGTGCGGAGGCCGGGGCGCTCTGTCCCCCTCTGGTGGCGGCTACGGGGCCGTGCGGAGGCCGGGGCGCTCTGTCCCCCTCTGGTGGCGGCTACGGGGCCGTGCGGAGGCCGAGGCGCTCTGTCCCCCTCTGGTGGCGGCTACGGGGCCGTGCGGAGGCCGGGGCGCTCTATCCCCCTCTGGTGGCGGCTACAGGGCCGTGCGGAGGCCGGGACGCTTTGTCCCCCTCTGGTGGCGACTATGGGGCCGTGCGGAGGCCGGGGCGCTCTGTCCCCCTCTGGTGGTGGTGCAGCTCTCCTCTCTCTGCCCCGTTTAACCTCTTGCCCTCTCCCCCCAGAACTGGACAGCATTTGTCACCTCCCCGCAGCTGCGCAGATCTCTTTCCGTTCCCTCCTCAGCTGCCGGAATATCTGGAAGAATGTTCTCATTTTGGGATTCACCACGTAAGTGCCCCCTTCCCCCTCAGATAGGCACCCCCACCCCCCCCCCAAAGGGAAGAGGGAGGCAGTGCTTGGGGGAAAGGGATACACTGCCCCTAGTGGAAGTAAATGGCATTGCAGTGTGCTAGTAGGTTCCTGTGCAGGGAGGGGGGAGGACTGGGAGTCAGGACTCCTGGGTTCTCTGGGAGCGGAGAGGAGGCTAGTGGGTTACAGCGGGGGGGGGCGGGAGGGGACTGGGAGTCAGGACGCCAGGGTTGGAGCAGAGATCCGCCATTCAGATCTCCGATTGTGCTCTCCGTGGGGGCTGCCCTGGATGGCTGTTGGGAAGCTGCAGCTGGTGCAGAATGTAGCAGCTCCGCTCCTTTCGGGGCTGAGTCGCTGGGAGCACGTTACCCCGGGGCTCCCGAGTCTGCGCTGGCTGCCGATAGCTTTCCGGGCAGAATTCTAGGGGCTGGTTAAACGGTCTGGACCCCATGGCTCTGAGCGATTGCCTGTCCTGCCGTGCTCCATGGCGGGAGCGCCCTCTTCCCGGTTCCATCCGTTCCCCTTGTCCGTGGGCCGCGGCGGCGCGGGGAGGGCGTTCTCGGTGCTCCAGGTTTGGGGAACTCCCTTCCCCGGGAAGTTCGCTTGAGCCTGAGCATCTTCTGGAGGCGGCGTCAAGCATTTTTATTTGGAAAAGCCTTGGGCAGGCGGTTGGGTTTTTATTGGTGGCTTATGGATTGTGAGCTGCCGTGAGCCTCTGTGGGAAGGGGGGGGGGGGCGCTGTCAATTTGAATAAATAAATGAATAAATCTCTTCCCGTCAGGTTCATCGCTCACGCTATCCGCCACTGCTACCGGCTGGCGTGGGGGTCTCTGCGGGGGCCCCGGGCAGAGTTCTACCTCTCGTACCTGCTTTCCGCAGGCAGCGCCGGCCTCGCCTGCCTCTTCCTGTGCCTCAGCGTGGACCGGTACGGGCGCCGCGGGATCCTGCTTCTCAGCACCACCCTGACCGGCATCGCCTCCCTCATCCTGCTGGGCCTCGGAGAGTGTAAGGGGGCGCCAGGGCCGCTTGGGCTGGGGGCGCCTCAGAGGCATGCCGTGCCATCATGCTAGGGACATGACAAACAACATGCTTGCAATACCTGTGACATGCTAATGACATGCAAGCCACACACGAGAGACACCAGCTGAGATATGGGATATAGAAAAAATGCCTTGGACATGCCAGTGTCATGCTGGGGACACACCCAACATGCTACATATAAGAAGTGACACGCTAATGACTTGCAAGCCACACAAGGCATACAACAATAGCATGCTTGCACCAGTCACATGCCTGACTTTGCACACACCAATATGTTGCAGATACTCTGACAACATGCTAGAGATGCAGCAGGAGCAGATCAACATGCCAGTTGACACACGCTAACCCACAACTACCTGCCAGGGATAGGCCAATGACTGGCTTCAGACACACCAACATCAGGCTGGGGATGCTCCCGATGACATGCTGTAGGGTACAGCAATTTATTTATTTTTCAAATGTTTACATCGCCCTTCCCACAAGGGCTCAGGGCAGTTTACAATAATAAAAATAATAATAAAAGTTAGTACAATAAAACACTCCCTCCCTACCCAATAGTTCAACCAGCCCTCATCCCCGCCCACCAAATGCTCTTCGAAATAAATAAAGTTTGACATCGCTTCTGAAAGAGGCTCGGGTTCAAACAAACCTCCCAGGGAAGGGAGTTCCGCAGCATTGGGGCGTCAGCTGAGAACGCCCTCCTTGCGCCCCCACGGACCAGGGTAGCAGATGAAATCTGTAAAGAGAGCGTTCCCGGCCGGCCGTAGGGGCCACAGCGGGACACGGTAGGACAGATCTGTGGGACCCAGGCCATTTACGGCTTTAAAAGGTCAAACCCAGCACCTTGACTTGTGCCCGGAACACTCTAGGCAGCCAGCGCCGATGTCGGAGCGCCGGTGTGACGTGCTCATGGCGCCTCACCCCCAAAAGGAGGCGAGCCGCTGCATTCTGCACCAGCTGCAGCTTCCGAACGGGAAGTTCAGATGCACTAATCCGTCCTCGAGGTGATGAAAGTGTGGACCGCGGTGGCCAGATCAGAGTCTGAAAGAAAAGGCCACCGCGGCCTCACCAGATGGAGTTGGTGAAAAGCGCTCCGAGCTACCATCGCAGCCTGACGCTCCAGACGCAGCAAGGGGTTCAGCAGCCACTCCAAGGCTGTGAACCCGATCCGTCATCAATGACAGGTGTCCCAGCCCCCTCCAGAGTTAATACACTCTGGGTCCCTCAGGAACATGCTACACAGGCTAACATACCACTGAAAGCTGATTAAAACATGCTAGGGTCATGTACATACAGGCGATGTACACGCGGCAAGAAATACCCAAGGTCCCGAGCCAAATGCGGGTCTGCAGTTTGCGGATTTCCTGCAGAATCCCCCCGCCCCCAAAATCTCCTGCCCCACTTCTCCCGGCACAGAATTTCCAGCCTGCGCTGGGGAGATGCGGGGCAGGAGATTCCACGGGGGGTGGAGGATAAATAAACCCTTGGGTTTCCCCTCCGCCCCCCTCCCTCAGGCTGTGTTGGGTGGGAGGGGCTGCCAGGGCTCGCCTCCCCTCACACCCTCCACAACCTGGCGAAAGAACAGACGTGGTGGTGGTGGCCGTGGCAGCTTTTTTCAAAGCTCTTCAGCTACTCCTGGCCGCTTCTTGGCCCCTCCCAACAGGGCCTCCCAGAGCCACGTGGCCAGATGATATCTGGCAGCCCCTCCCACCCAGTGCAGCCTGGGGGTTGTGGGAGGGTAAGCCAGCTCTAGGCTGCATCTGGGAGGCTGGGGAGCCCAGCGCGATGAGGCACAGTATCGGACCCTCAGACTCCCACCGATTATTTTTTTTAAATTCCACGGCAGAATCGGGCCCTAGGAATACCAAGACTACCCAAGAATGCACCAAACGTACTGAGGCTATGGTTGATGACACATGAGTCGGGCACAGGGACATGGAAAGCACTGCACATGCTAAAATCATGTCAAGGATGTGAACATATGCATCAAGAAGGTGGGCATAAAGTCACACAAGGGACACGCTTCCACACCTAAACCAACTCAGTGACATGTCTGAACACACCAGTGACAGGTCAGCCTCACCTGTGCAGCCCAACATGCTAGGAACACGCCAGCACAGATCATCCCCATCCAGTCCACCTGTGACAGGCCTGTACTGGCTAGTGGCATGTCTCCCACATACCAAGACCAGACACACATGGAGGAACATCATGCCAGGTCCTCGCTTGGAAGCGCAACAAGGGCTCACTGACACCCTTGGGGACAACGGCATTGGAGGGGCACTGGATACACCAACACTGTAACAAGGCCTCCTCACAATATAGCAGTGACATGCTAGGAACATACTAGACTGCTACACACCTGTACATGTCCACATGACAATGACATGCTAGTAATAAGCTCACAATGCATCTGTATATGTCAACACAGTAATAACATACTAGAGGCATGTTAGCAACATCCCACCCTATGCCTGTGGATGCCATCATGTTATGGACATACCCGTAACAAGACTGCTACACCTCTTTACACATCTACATGGAAATGTCATGTTAGAAACAGCTTAGCAACAAGCTCGTCATACAAGAATACATACCAACACAGTAATGACATGCTAGGGACACACAAACAACATATTGCTAAGTGACATGCCTGCTACACCTGTGCATGTTAACATGGCAGTGACATGCTAGGAGCATGATAGCAACACACCCACTATGTACATATACGTGCCAGGGATTTGCCTCTCCACACACACGGGTAGGTGAAAATGGGCGAGATAGGCCAGGCCTATAGCAAGCCTTCTCCAGCCCTGTATGTGGTCACACGATGCCAGGAAGCAAGAAGCCCATCATGCACCTCTACAGGCCAATTTATTTATTTATTTATTTAACTAGTTTTATACCCTGCCCCCTCCTGCTCGAGAACAGCTCAGGCTGGCTTACAAGCATCAATAAAACACACACAAAATATAATTAAAACATTTAAAAGGATAAAAAGAACTAAAAGGGCAGAATTCCCCCGCCCACCCTCACCCGTCTCCCTCTCCAAAGACCCGGCGGAACAGCCAGGTCTTACACGGTCTACGGAAAGAGGGGAGGGCCGGGGCCGGGCGGGCCTCCGTCGGGAGGGAGTTCCACAGCCTGCGAGCGGCCACCGAGAATATTCTCCCCATCGTCGACACCCGGGAACTTCGAGTCAGGCACTCCCAGCCGACCGCAGGGACCGCAATGCAATCTGGGCCCATGCCATTTAGGGCTTTGTAGGTCATTACCAGCAGCTTGAATTGGCCCAGAAGATAATATGCCCATGACTAGTTTCTGAGTACAAGTACTAGACTTAGTATTCTGCATTGACCGTGAGGTCTCATGATTGGGGGTGTCGAGTGTTCACCCTTGCCATGGCCAGATCGTTACCTCCTGCGAAGTTCCGTCCTGGCACGCCTGCCTGACTGTAGGGGTGTAGGACCCATTCAGATGGTCCGTCCCAGGAGACTTATGGGACCAGAGGGGTTCTGGAGTGCTCTTGAGGAGATACCTGTTGACCTTGATGGTCGCTCCATTGATGACCTGGTAGCCTTATGGAACGGGTGACTGGCTGAGGTCATTGATCGGGTGGCTCCTAGGCGTCCGCTGCCAGCGTCTCAACTCCGCAGGTCTCAGTGGTTCACGGAGGACCTGGGGCAGCTGAAGTACGAAGGGAGACTGTTGGAGCGATGGTGGCGCCGTACCCGCTCTCAAGACGAACGGTTGTGGCATAGAGTGTTTGTGAAATCCTATGCCATGGCGGTGAAGGCAGCAAAGAAGTGGTTCTTTGCTGTACTCATCGCGTCCACTCCGTCATGTCCAGCGGAACTGTTCCGGGTGGTGAGAGGTCTGGTCGGTCCAGCCGGTCTCTGCCTGGAACTGGATTCATCCACGGCCCACTGTGACATGTTTTTGAAGTACTTTTCAGACAAATATTGCTCACATTGAGCATGACTTCGACTCCACCGTTTCAGGGGCGGTGGCAAAGCCAGAGGCTAGGAATGCCCTGTCTGGTCAGGATTTGTGGGATGAATTTCAGTTGATGATGCCTGCTGATGCGGTTGATGTGCTGGGGTCTGTTCGAGCCACAACTTGCAAATTAGATCCTTGCCCGTCCTGGTTGGTGAAAGCCACCAGGGAGACGTTAGGTCCGGTGCCGGCGGGGGTTATCAACGCCTCCCTTTGATGGGGGAGGGGGCCGGACTGCCTCAAGGAGGCTGTGGGCCGGCCCCTCCTCAAAAAACCCCATCACGTGACAGTGCCCCAGCGAGCTACCGGCCTGTCCTACCCTTTTTAGGAAAGGTTATTGTCCGCTGGAGTTCTTGATCCCGTGCAGTCTGGCTTGCGTCCGGGTTACGGCACGGAGACGACCTCCTGGTAGAACTGGAAAAGGGTCATATGACCTGGCTGGTTCTACTAGAGCTGTCAGCGGCTTTTGACACCGTTAACCACGAGATGTTGGTGCCCCGCCTGTGAGACCGAGCCAGGGTGGACGGGGACCGTCTTGGGGTGGTTCCCTTCCTAGCTCACTGGAAGATCTCAGCGGGTGATGCTCGGGACCGGCTCATCGTCTGCCGGGGGCCTCCCGCGTGGGGTCCAGCAGGGTTCCATTCTGTCCCCTCTTGTTTAGCGTGTATATGAAGCCGCAAGGGGGAGGTCGTACGCAGCTGGGGGGGGGGGTTCCTTGTCACCAATATGCCAACACCCAGCTGTATCTGTCATTTTCATCCGACCCTGGCCCTTGCTGGCCTGACGTTTGGCAGCTGGGGGGGATTGGATGAGGTTGAGCCAATTGACGCTCAGTCCTGATAAGACAGCGATGATGCTCGAGGAAGGGGGTCGTCGCTTTAAAATTCTCTCCTGATGGAGATTCGCCTCAGCCTGCACCTCCTGGCCTTCCGCTGAAACCGTACGCTGAGTCCCGTCGGGCATTTGGATGGGGAGGGGAGGCTGGGCTGGTTCGGGGAGGGGGGAGGGGAAGGGTTTCTTCTGTGTTTGTGCACAGACCTGTTTTATATTTATATTGTGCTTTTATTGTAATTTATATTAAAAGCTGCCCCAAGTTGCCATGGGCGAGAGGGGCCGGGTATAAATATAAGTAAATAAAAGGAACATGAAACTGAGACCCTTGGGACATGCCCGTCCCATGCATGAACTGCGACGAGACCCTTACGCCCCCGGCACGGGACGGAGACATGCCCGTGACACGTGTGTCCAGGCCGCCATGACAGCGAACGGTGAGAAACAAACTGACTCCCAGCACGGGTACAAGCCGACATGCTACTGATACCTTGGGGAAGGCCTGTTGCAAGGAACATGCCTGCGAGACATTAGGGACGTGCTAGCGACAGACAGACAGACCGCCACATGCATCCAGAAGCCGTAGGGCAGCGACAGGCTAAGAATGCCCGCCTCACATGCGCACACAGAGGAGTCACATGCTAATGAACAGTGACCTCTAGTGGGCACCTGTGGGATGGCAGCCTATTAGAGGTGTCCTTAGATCCTTTGCCAGAGGACACAAGGCCCCCCCCAACTCACCCCCCCCCCCCCGCTTTCTTTCCCCCCCCCCCCCCCCTCACTGGGAGACATGGGGAGGGGAGGGGGACTCGGGGAGTCTGACTGGGCATTCTGGGAGCCAGGACTCCTGGGTTCTCTGGGAGGGGAGTGGGGGACTCACACTCTCTCTCTCTCTCTCTGCAGGGGACGAGGTCTGGGCCTGATCCTGGGGCTGGCGGCACTGGGGGGGCTGAGCGCCCCATTGCTGTGGCTGCGAGAGCAGCACGGCTCCTTCCTGCAGCACATTGTCCTGGCCTCCCTCACCATCCTGTGCCTCCTCTGCCTCCTCCTCCTGCCTGAGAGCAAGCGCAAGGGGCTGCCGGACGGGCTGCGCGAGGGGGAACTCTACCGAAGACCCTCCCTGTTGCGCCGGGCCGGGGGTGCCGAGGGCCGCGGAGTTGGGGGCAGCACCCGCCGGGACGATGTGCCCCTGCTCTCCACTCCCAATCCCAGCAGCTGAGACCCCACCCACCCCCACTGCTCCCTTCCCCCAGGCCTCATGGGGGCCCAAGCTACTGACCTCCCCCAAGGCCCCAACTCTGGCAGCTGAACCCACCCTCCCCACTGAGCTAACCCACCCGAGGGCCCCCCTCCCCGGCCCTCCACAGGCCCCCTCCAGCCTAGGCATCAGAGCCCTCCCCCCCC
>QEPC01009531.1:1781260-1796036 GCA_003113815.1 Sphenodon punctatus
TTCCCCCCCCCCCAATTCCATCCCCACCCAGGGCTGTCATCTGCTCCCCCAGCCCATGCTAGAATCCCCCTTCTGCACCCAGCTCCCTATTTCCCACCCTACTCACCATATAACTTTAGTACAATGCCCACCCTGTCACATGACCTCAAAGTATACCTATCTGCTCAGGATCACAAGGGAGTCCCATCCCTCACCAAACCCTTTGCTCACATGACCCACCACCACCCCTGGTAACTCCCCCTTCAGATGCCACCCCTGCCCCAGAAGTAGGGGTCAAAATCCAACATGGTTCCCCCCTGCCCCCAAGCGCAATGAAAGGCTCCTCAGCCGGAAAGGAGACTCGTCATAAGCAACACAATGAGCCCCCCAGCGGCTCCCCCCACAAAGTGAATGGACTAAAGACTGCTTTCAATACACGGAAACCTTCCAGAGACCCTGGCTGAGTCTTTGTGAGCAATGGCAGGGACATGGGGCCAAGATGCAGCTGCCTCTGGGGTGGGGTGGGTGGCTTCTAAATGGACCGCTTGCCTGGGGCTGAGAGGCAGCTGCCTCTGGGATGGTATAATCTCTGAAAATCATGGTCTAGAGCGTCAAATGCAACTGGTAGAGAAAGACAAGTTTCTTGCCTGTAACGCTGCTTCTTTGAGTTGTATCCTCTCATCAAGTCCCACTAGTGGTATTCAGCGTCCCCTGGTGCCCAAAGTCGGACATTACTAACACGTGCCTGCAATGTAAAGGCTGGCAAGGAGAAAACTCCACCCCCTCTCTAGGGGTATATATAGTCCCCCCTCGCCAGCCCCTCTCCATTCACCTGCTAACAAGACCCTGCAAGTGGGGAGGGAGGGAGTGGGACTTGATGAGAGGATACAACTCGAAGAAGTGTTATAGGCAAGAAACTTGCCCTTCGTTATCCTCTCATTCAAGTCCCACTAGTGGTAGATTAGCAAGCCCCATGAAGGAGGCGGGAAGCAGGGAAGACAAGAATTGAACCAGAGAACTTTAGTCCAAGTGCACAGCAGACAGAACAGACCGACCAAAACACACACCTTCCCTTGCCATCACATCAGTGGCATAGTGGCGAACACAGGTGGAGGTGGAGCTCCATGTTGCCGCTTTACGAATTTCAAGAAAAGACATATGCCTCAGAGCTGCCATGGATGTAGCCATGGCTCTGGTAGAGTGCGTGGACACGTTCCAGGAGGGGGAGGTTGACCTCCTGGTAGCACCGAGCAATGCAGGCTCTGACCCGCCTAGAAAGGGTCTGCTTAGAGGCCAGGTTCCCTTTTTCCCCTGGTCTGAACAGGACAAAAAGGTGGTCCGTCTCTTGGAAGGCAGCGGTACGCTCCATGTATATTAGGAGAGCCCTTCGTACATCCAGATTATGTAGGGCTGTGTCCTACGACGAGATGTGTGGAGGGGGCATAAAGGTAGGGAGGGTGATCTCCTGCCCCATATGGAAGGCGGTTACAACCTTAGGGAGAAAGCTGGGTTGTGGCCTGAAGGTGATGCCATGCTCCTTGACCTGGAGGAAGGGACATCTGAGAGAGAGGCTGCAGCTCGCTCACCTTCCTAGCAGACGTTACTGCCACCAGGAAGAGAGTCTTCAGCAAGAGCAAGTCGAGAGATATCGAGGTTAGGGGCTCAAAGGGGGGCCTGTTAGGGTTTTAAGGACGATCTGTAGGTCCCAGGAGGGAAACAGATACGGTCTTGGGGGGAATAGGCAGACAGCCCCCTTGAGGAAGCGGTCCACCAAGATGGACCTGAATAGAGAAACTCTCTCCTGACTGGGCCAGAAAGCTTTAATCGCCACTAGGTGTACCCTGAGCGAGGATACCGCTATGCCTGAGTGCAGAAGGCCCACGGCATAGTCTACTATAGAGTCTAACGAGATTTCCTGCAGGCTGAGCCCCTTAACCCACCTAGCAACACGTACCCATTTTCTGGAATAGGATAACCTGGTAGAAGGCCTTCGGCTGGAGAGGTCATCCCTCACAGCCTGGGGTAAAGCGCTCTTTGCCTCATTCAGCAGCGCGGCCTCCACGCTGTCAGATGATGGGAGGTTAGGTTGGGGTTGTGTGATGGACAGCAGTGGGCGCCTGTGCAAGGGTTGCTCAGGGAACCGCTGTTGGCCCTGGCGGGAAAGCTTCCGAGGTTGTCATCCCAGGGAGTATGGATTTCTCAGCTACTGGCAGCAGGCTGCAATCGCTGGCTGGGTCAGCAAGTGATGGCAGCAAGCTGCGAGCAGGCCGGGCGGTCTCGCCCCAGGGGCCGGGCCGGGCCGGGCGGTCTCGCCCCAGGGGCCGGGCCGCGCGGTCTCGCCCCAGGGGCCGGGCCGCGTGGTCTCGCCCCAGGGGCCGAGCCGCGTGGTCTCGCCCCAGGGGCCGATCAAAGACTTCCTGGGCTGTTCCGAGCGAGCTTGGCCCCTCCCCAAGGCAGCATGGCGCTCCCCAGCCGGGTTGTTTGCCAGGGGCGGGGAGTTGTCGCCCAGCGATTAGCTATGGCTGAGAACATGTGTTTGGGCTGCCTCAGCCACAGACTTCTGGCTCAGGGGCCCCAGGAGAAGCTGCAGCGGGCTGAGGATCTGTTCCAGCTCGGCTGCATTCACCTCTTCGCCAGAGCGCTGATCCCCGAGGTAGGTGCAGCGATCCTCCTCCTCGGGGGAAGCCAAGCAGGCGCGGTGGGGAGAGGAGGGGGAAGCCCTTGTTTTTCTTGGAGCGGCTCCTGCTCTGGGAGCCCAGAGCATTCCGATGAGCTCTCTTGTGGCCGGACTCTCGCTGCCCCTGGACCGGCTTCTGAGGTTTCCCTCTCGATGGCACCTCCCCCCTGAGGGGCACTGGCCAGAGCGGGTCCAGCAGATTCCCCTGCAGGGAGCTGGAAGCCACAAGCATTTCTCCCACCACGGGGAGGTTTTTGGCTTGGGCTGAGAAATCCCAATGGCGCTCCCCTTCGTGGGGCATGGCAAGAGCGGGTTGAGCAGACTCCCCTTGCAGGGAGCTGGGTGTCTGGAGCGCTTGTCCCTCCGCGGGGACAGATATGGCTAGGGCAGTGAGGTGCTGTGCTAGGCGGCGGGCTCTAGCATGCTGAGCTTTCGGTTTGAATACCCTGCAGATCGGGCAGATGGAAGTGTTGTGTTCCTCCCCCAGGCAGAGCAGGCATCTGGGGTGAGGATCCGTGACTGGGATAGGGGCCCAGCACTCTGAGCACAGATGTAGGAATCCTTTCTTCTTGCACCCACAGTGCATGTCCAACTACCTGCACTGAACGCGGAAAAAAAATTGAAGAGGGGCTGGCGAGGAGGGACTATATATACCCCCTAGAGAGGGGGTGGAGTTTTCTCCTCGCCAGCATTTACATTGCAGTGACATGTTAGTAATGTCTGGCTTTGGGCGTCAGGGGGCGCTGAATACCACTAGTGGGACTTGAATGAGAGGATAACGAAGGTTACATTAGCCCATGAATGCAGGAGTCCTGGCTCCCAGCCCCCTTCTATAATCCACAAGCCCCTGCCCCTAAGGAGTCCTGGGTCCCAGCCCCCACTGCTCTACCCTACAAGCTCCCACTCCCCTCCTAGTCACCCTGCTCTAACCCACTATCCTCCACTCCCCACCCAGAGAACCCAGGAGTCCTGGCTCCCAGCCCCCACTCCCCTTCCAGCCACCCTGCTCTAACCCACTAGCCTCCACTCCCCACCCAGAAAACCCAGGAGTCCTGGCTCCCAGCCCACTTCAATAAACCACACAAACGCCTTACCTTTTTTCAAAAAAACATCTTTATTTTTTTCCACCCTCATAACATTTTTTTTTTTTTTTAAATTCTATTTTTTTCCCCACCCTCCGCAAAACCTGGAAATAAAAAGGAATGAATCCCACCCTCCCCCTTCCCAAAGTAACACACACCTTGGTTCCACCCACCTGCCCTCTTTAAAAAACAATCTTCTCCCCTGCCCCCCCTCCCTCCCCCCCAAAATATAAATCATTCGGGTCTCAAGAGCGTCGGGGTTGCTTGGCATTCCTTCCGGCTAACAAAAAAGAAAACCTGAAAAGATAAAGATTCTGAAACACAGCATATAACATACCGGGGGGGAAGCGATCGAGGGATGGGGGAAACGGAGGAAAGGGGGGGAGGGGGTGCCGGTTCCTGTGCTCTAGAGCGACTGGATGCAGGAGGGGGGAGAAACGTGGGATGGGGGGGGGAGGGATGAAGAAACACTGAGAAAGGGGGGGGGAGGGGAGACGAAAGCACCCCACCGACAGCCCTCTTCCCGCCCCACCCTTCTGGCTTGCCGGAAGAAAAGAACGAGGAAGAGCCCAGCGGAGGAGTGTGCACCCCTGCAGTTTAGACCAGGCATGCCCGGGGAAGCAGGAACCCAAGAGGCCGGCTGAGGAAGGAATAAAACCCAAGAGGGGTTCGCTTTTCAGTTGATCTGGGGGACCCAACCCCCCACCCCAAACGGACAGTGAAATTAAAAACACGAGCAGCGCGGTTCCCTCTGTCAGGCAGGAAAGCAGGGAAGGGAGAAGGAGAGGGGTGGGGCGCTCAGCGGCTGTGCCCCCAAATCCTGGCAGACGTGACAGCCCCCCCCAAGCCTCCCCCCCTCTGCACACACACAATCGCCAACCCGCCCACCACAGTATTTTTTTTTTCCATCATGGTAACAATCTTCTTTTTTTTTTTCTTTTTTTTTTTTTCCTCTCTCCTTTCTAAAAAAACCACCTCTACTTTTGTGTGTTTTTAGTAAGGGGAATACCATGAGGTCCCTCTGGCCCGGCCCCTGCGGAGAGAAGAAGGGAGCGGATTAAAAGGGGAAGGAGAAAGGTATACCAAGAAGAACTCGGGCATCCTGGCTCCCAGCCCCTGCCTTGCCCCACTGGCCCCCACTCCTCTCCTGGAGAACCCAAGAGTCCTGGCTCCCAGCCCCCCTGCTCTAACCCACTAGCCCCCACTCCCCTCCCAGAGAACCCAGGAGTCCTGGCTCCCAGCCCCCCTGCTCTAACCCACTAGCCCCCACTCCCCTCCCAGAGAACCCAGGAGTCCTGGCTCCCAGCCCCCCCTGCTCTAACCCACTAGCCCCCACTCCCCTCCCAGAGAACCCAGGAGTCCTGGCTCCCAGCCCCCCCTGCTCTAACCCACTAGCCCCCACTCCCCTCCCAGAGAACCCAGGAGTCCTGGCTCCCAGCCCCCCCTGCTCTAACCCACTAGCCCCCACTCCCCTCCCAGAGAACCCAGGAGTCCTGGCTCCCAGCCCCCCCTGCTCTAACCCACTAGCCCCCACTCCCCTCCCAGAGAACCCAGGAGTCCTGGCTCCCAGCCCCCCCTGCTCTAACCCACTAGACCCTATTCCCCTCCCAGAGAACCCAGGAGTCCTGGCTCCCAGCCCCCCCTGCTCTAACCCACTAGACCCTACTCCCCTCCCAGAGAACCCAGGAGTCCTGGCTCCCAGCCCCCCTGCTCCAGCCCACTAGCCCCCACTCCCCTCCCAGAGAACCCAGGAGTCCTGGCTCCCAGCCCCCCTGCTCCAGGCCACTAGCCCCCACTCCTCCCTATCCCTGCCTCTCCAGACCTGTACGCTCGCCCCCGAGGTCTGCTGCTGAAGCCACTGTAGAATCGGGCCCGGGAGCTGCTGTAGCCAGAGCCGCGTCCTCGGTACCGGGTCCGGGGGAAGCCCCGGTCTGTGGTGCTGATCCCGGGGCGGTTGGTCCGTTTGGGGATCACCTGAGCGGGGGGTGGAGACACACTGGGGTGAATATCACCTCGAGCACGGAGAACACCCCAGAGGAGTGGGGGGAGCCGAGAACCCAGCCTCCCTTACCACCCACCCCCACCCCAATACGGGAACCAGGAGTCCTATACGCCCCGCACCCCCCTCCCCCCGCAAAAAAACTCTCTCCCCAACGTCCAAGAAGAAAACCCAGGAGCCCTGGCTCTGAACCCCAGCCCAGGGCAGGGGGCGATAGAAGAGAAGGGTTTAGCAGGGGTAAAGCTAAAATGGGGGGGGGGGGGTCAGGAAGGAGGGAAGAGACTGCGCTCGGCAGAGATCGGAGGAGAGCACCTTTCAACTAATCGGGGAACAGCACCAGATGTTGGGGTTCAGGGGAAAGTTAAAGGTTGTGGGTGTCAGAAGGGCCGGAGAGAATCGGAGGGAGAAAGGGCTCGGCAGAGATTCAGGGGAGCAGTGCCAATTCTTGGGGTTCACACACCTTGATCTGCCTCCCCCGGAAGAGCGACTCGTCCAACGCCATCGACGTCCTCACCGACTCCTTGTCCGAGAACTCTATGTAGGCGAACCTGGGGAGGGGACAGAACGGGGGGGCAGTTAAACCCCCTCCCCTAAGAATAGGGCTCACAGTCCCCGTACACCCGTTCTCACAGCCCCTGCTCACCCTTTGGGATGGCCGGTGTATTTGTCACAGAGAATGGTCACCCGATTGACGGAGCCGCAGCCATGAAAGTGCGCCTCCAGCTCCTCTGCCGTTGCCCCATAGTCCACCTGCAAGAGGGGGGTCCCATCAGCCTGAGAACCCAGAAAGCCCAGGCTCCCAGCCCCCAGCTCTAACCCACTCCCCTCCCAGAGAACCAGCTCCCACCCACCCCCTCGCTCTAACCCACTCCCCTCCCAGAGAACCCAGAAAGCCCAGGCTCCCAGCCCCCAGCTCTAACCCACTCCCCTCCCAGAGAACCAGCTCCCACCCACCCCCTCGCTCTAACCCACTCCCCTCCCAGAGAACCCAGAAAGCCCAGGCTCCCAGCCCCCAGCTCTAACCCACTCCCCTCCCAGAGAACCCAGAAAGCCCAGGCTCCCAGCCCCCAGCTCTAACCCACTCCCCTCCCAGAGAACCAGCTCCCCCCCACCCCCTCGCTCTAACCCACTCCCCTCCCAGAGAACCCAGAAAGCCCAGGCTCCCAGCCCCCAGCTCTAACCCACTCCCCTCCCAGAGAACCAGCTCCCACCCACCCCCTCGCTCTAACCCACTCCCCTCCCCGAGAACCAGCTCCCACCCACCCCCTCGCTCTAACCCACTCCCCTCCCAGAGAACCCAGAAAGCCCAGGCTCCCAGCCCCCCGCTCTAACCCACTCCCCTCCCAGAGAACCAGCTCCCACCCACCCCCTCGCTCTAACCCACTCCCCTCCCAGAGAACCCAGAAAGCCCAGGCTTCCAGCCCCGCCTCTAGCCCCACTGTGAGAATCAGGGGCCACTCCAAGCCGCCCTGGAACATGGACACTTACATTGCCAACATAAATGGACCTGGCATCGGCCTCCATCTTCTCTTCTAGCGACATAATAACTGGCCCAGCTGCAGGGAATAAGGGAATGTTATTGTAGGTCCTACAGAAACAAAAGCTCAGACACACTGCTCCCAACGGCTACTAAAGCAGGCCAGACTATCCTAAAGAGCGTCAGGCAAAGACAGTATCCCAAGAAGTATCCCCCACCCCCATCTTCCTTCTCATAGGCCATATGTGAACAATCCTCCTGCTTTCCAATGACCATGTTTTTACCCCACAACGCCAAGGGTAGGGATGATTGGCCTAGCGGTATCTGTACAGCCAATGATCTGGAAAGAGGGGCTCTCTGGCTGCATCCCTATGATCACTTGGACGGGAGCAATTTGCTACTCGCTAGGTCCTGGCATACAACCCCTTGGCATGGGGTGGCAGAGACCACCACTCGGAATGGGGTCATGTGAATCATCCCCAAAGCTAGGCAATTCTATAGGGCACCCTATAGCCAAATAACCCTGTCTTTGGCCAGCGCACTCTTTGGAGAACTGAGATGCAATCCTTCCCAGGCGTGTCTCCACTGTCCCCTCTGCTCTAGCTCCTAGCCGCCCGACACAAAACACCCATGCCATTCTCAAAGGCCCTACCCAGAGGACTCCAAGCTTCTAAAATAATCAAGTCTTGGACAACAATCTCACAGGAAGAGACCACTAAGGTCATAAAATATGCTGCTAGGCCAGACCAACGGTCCCTCCAGCCTAGTATCCTGTCTCCAACAGTCACAGGGCTTGGACCCTGAACCAATCCTCTAAGAGCTTCTCTTCCAACGCCTTTGGAGTCCAGCTGGGCTACTGGCCTCCAGAACATCCTCCGGCAAGGAGTTCCACCGGTTAATTGGACAGTGGGGTGGGGAAAAAAATCTGTTAACAATTTCATCGGGTGTCCCCTTGTTCTAGTATTATGCAAAGGGGTAAATAACCGCTCCCTATTAATTTGCTCTGCCACACAGGATTTTGTAATCCTTCTATCGTATGCCCTCTCAGTCATCTCTTCTGAAAAGCAAAAACCTACTCAGTAGTGATATAGACTAAGAGCAGTGCCAATTATTTGGAAGAGGGATCATCATCACTGCACGCTACCCCAGAAGCTCATCTTCCGGCCTGACCAACCAAGGTGGACTTCTGCGATTATCACTTTGCTGCTCCGCGGATGGGTAAGAAATCTTTGTTAGGGGAGGATTATGAATCATTTGTAAATAAATACATTTGTTAAAGTGGCTGGATTGCTGTCTCCCCATTACACCTCCACCTCCTAACCCACACCCAAATAAAGGTTCTGGGGTAACAATTCTGGTGTCCCCAGGTGGGCATGAGGTGGAGATGAGATTTAGGATAACGCCGATGATTCAGGACCGATCAGTCAGGGTTGCAACCTGCGCTGTCTGGCACCTCATGGGGATTTTCTGAAGTCCTAGAGGAAACTTTTCTCCAAGCAATAGCATGGTGGCTAATTCCAGACCAAGGAAATAATAGACAACTGGTCCAGTCAGTGGAAATCTCATCCCTCCAATTGCTGATCTTTGATTAGCCTGGGAGATATGCGTAGAAGCCATAAACCTTGCTCAGAGATAAAGAAGGGTGCTGCTTTCCATGGGTTGTTACTGTAGTGTTGCCCATGTAGCAGAACTTGTCTAAATGAGCAGAGGCAGGACAAGAACAAACTAATGATAAAAGCAGGAATGTCAAATATTGGAAGCAGCAAAAGCCTCAGCAACAAGTGACAATGCTACAGTCCCTTCAAGAAGAAAACAGATTGGAAAAAAATCAGGTCCAGGGACTAGAATTAAAAGTAAAAACTTGGGGGAGGGGACGACGTAGGAAGGCACAGGCTGCCCTGTGAGCAACCATGGACCAAGTTAGAGAGGAGCAATCAGGGAGTCACGTTAAATGTCAGCGACAAATTCAGGGGTTTAAAAACAATTGTTAGCATCCCAGGGAACGAGATCAGCACTTTGGCAAGATTGTGAGGGGAAATCCAGCTGACAACCTCAGTAAGGACAGGGGGCTGCCCCGAGTCAAGAACACGGAGCTGGATTGAAGAAAGAGGCTTTTGTCTCTCCCAACTTGCAAATCCCTCCTGAAAACCGACCTCTTCTGTCAGACCTTCCCTAGCTTGTCATGCATGAAAATGCATCCTCTTCTCCCCCCCAGCTCAATCTAGTTCCCTGTAACAAAGTGAAGCCTGTGAGCCTGCGACTTCTCACTCATGAATGTACTAAGATTGTATGCCCCATGGGAGTAGGGATCTGTCTAACTATGGATTGTACAGCACCAGGTACATTGCTGGTGCTACATAAATAAATAATAATAAAAACAGCAGGGACTTGAGGAGGCATCGACCCCCTGTAAAAAGGAAGCTTTTTTTAATTTAGGAATTAGAGAAATGCAAGTACCTTCCTATTAAAAAAAAATGGAAATCAAAAATAAAATGAGTTGTTTGTTGGTTTGTGGACGGGTCTCGTTACTACCAAAGACTGGGTCTGTAGCTGTACCTACAACCAACGGACAAGCAGCCTCGGAACAGATATCCCGAAGCAGCACCTTGCAGAGACTGGGGGCACAGAGCATGCACAGGCTGCTTGTCAGTGTGAATGGCAGGGCAAAGAAGGAGTTTTGATGAGAAACCAGTGTCTGGTGCAAAGAGGATACGAAAATGATGGCGGAAAGGGAAGAGCGGGAGGCATGTCTGTCCCGTAGCTGAATGGAACGGCGGAGTAGACCAAGCGGCCGAGGAGGGAGTAGCGAGGGGGATGGGGGGGCAACTGGATAGACCCAAGATTGACACAATCGAGGCCTTACAAGTCCAGGATAAAGAGTCGGGTTAGTGAAAAAAGGGAAGTTAGAAGAAATGAAAGTGACAAGAGAGAGCAACAGGAGGGAGGTCAGGTACGAGACAGCAGGGAGAACAGGCCTGGGGTGGGCAGCGAGCAGGGTGAAGACGACCCAGGTCAGCGTGTGGCGGGACGCCAGAATTGATTACACAGAACTAACTCTAAGCAAGCCCCCTGAACTAACTGGGTAAAGGCAAAACCCACTTGAAATCATGCAGCATTGATTGACCACAGGCAAGGTACGCGTTGACCAGGGGTTCAGCGGACTCATGTCGCTAAGAGTCTGGGTAAAACAAGCCAGACATGACAGCTGCCTGCTTAGCCTCGCGGCCGCTGCTGCAGTGGACTCCCGGCTGCCAGAGGCTGACCCCCGGCGGGGCATCACAGGGCGTGTTGACAGCTAGCCCAAGCTCTTGCCTCCGTAGCCAAAGTAACAGCCCGGGCTAAGGCCTGCCTGACCGGGGGAAAGCGGGCCACCCCGGAGCCTGCATGTCTGGTTCCAGGCCTGTCGGCCAGCGTGAGCTGCCTCCTCCATGGTGGCCATTGCTACCCGTCATGGCGGGGGGTGGAAACGCACCATTGGCCACAGCCAGCCACGTTCCCCGCTCTCCCCCACCCCCCCGGGCTGCTGCATCCTGGGTCAGTCTGGCCGCCACACGTGGAAAGGACCGCACGACCATGTTGAAAGGCCCAGGGGGATCCTGCAGCTCTTGGGCGCATTCATGCCCAGTTGTTGATGTAGAATCTAGTGCAGGAGGTAATAAGGGATCCCCTCTTGGGTGTAATCCGTCCTGATAGCTATGAAACCGAACTCTACCCCTACAGAGTGGGAATAAAACCTTGAACACCCACGGAACAGGTATTTTAGGAACCACTGGTAATAAAACGACTAACTGTTCCTCAACCACAAGTGCCTTGGGTATATAAAAATGGGACCCAATGTAAACCTACTGATTTAACTCAATATACTGAGGAGCCCAATCTTGGATATATTTGTGATGCGCTTACATCAACAGAATGTGTGTAAAATAATTAATGAAGAACACCGTTGTGATCACGTAATTACCCCCCTTTCTAATGCCGTCCACTCACTGGGATACAGCCTGGGAACGGATGTGTTTGTGCAAGAACTGATTGATTCAATGGAACCATTAACTATGCACACTTAAGAGTCTATAGGTAAAAAACCTGTGCTTTTTGCAACGCGATGGCTATTGAAGGAGGAGATTTTCATTACGTAGCTCCAATAGTAAACTTTGAGCGTTTAAGGTTAAATTTTAGTTTAAAAATCAGAAGTCCAGCCTGTTCCTTTGGGACCTAATCTGACCAACATTATGAATTTAATACAACACCCAGATCTCAAACGGCATCTCCAGCAAGCTGTGTCCAAAATCCGGCAGATCAATGTAATAGTTCAACACAAATACGGTCCAGTAACTGCCATTCTCGGCAATGTGGAGATCAGAACCGAACACTTTACTGGGATGGCCCCCTCCTACGGAATTTAGCTTTTACATCCCGACATTGGTATTTTGGGGTCGCAGGTGGTGTTAATGGTACTAAGGAATTTGCTCTGGTATTGCGTAAAGCGAGCCCTTGCCCAGATTGAAAAACTGGCACAGAATGGGTATGTCCACCTAGTCAGGAGACTGACACCATAGCAGCGGCCAGTGAGAAGATTTATGCTCCAACCCTAGGGTCTAGATAAGTGTGTGCTTCGCCTACAATAGATGCGCTTATGCAAAATGCTACCCGCTTTAACAACCGCAGGAGAAGAACCAGGTTCTGGGGACAGGGAAAGTTTATATAGATGAAGAACACAGGCAATTATTTGAGAGGGGGAACAACATCACACTCTGGCCCAGAAGCTCAACTTCCGGCCTGATCAAGAGAGATGGGCTTCTGCCACTGTTGCTTTCCTGCTCCTCCGACAAGAAAGAAATCTTGGTATGGGGAGAATTCTGAATCATTTGTAAAAAAAAGGAAGAGATTTGTTACAGCAGCTAGATTGCTGTGTCTCCGTTACACCTCCGCCTCTTAACCCACACCCAAAGACAAGTTTGGGGGGTAACAGTCTCTGACTAACTTGACAAACAGCTACTTATAGGTCTATCCGCTACATACTTCTCCAACCCAGTTAGGCTACTGTCCTTCACACTATCCCCTGTGGCAAGGAGTTCTGCAGGCCAATCTTGCATTAATGCTACCCTAAGTAGACTAGTGGCTTCGGATTACGCCATTTGTATAAACATATCGGTTTAATTGAATTTGGTTTCTCTCTGTTTACTGGAACGTGGCCTCAGCTGCTCTTCTCCAATCTGCCAATATCCTACTGGACGTGCCCCGACCAAAATGTGTATGCCACTGCCCCTCTGTAAATCCATGGGGGCGCCCACAACTCGAAGACTGGCTGCAGTTCCAGATGCCCCAGCTCAGAGAACCGGGAAAGGGACCAGAGATGATCCAAAGAATGGAACGGCAACAAGGAGAGGCTTGGAAGATTAAGGTTCTTAGAAAACTGACAACTGGGGTGGGGGGGGACAGGAGAGAGGTTTATGAATCAGGAACAGGACAGGGGGAGCTGGGATTTACACTTTGAACCGGGGGCACCCAATGGAATTAACGGGCAGCAAGGTTCTAACAAACTCGAGAGTCACTATTGAACACAACCTGCGGAACTCACCGCCACCAGATGATGCAAATAGCATAAAGGGGTCATAAGAAAATTGTGTAAGTTCTTTTAAAGGATCATCACTCAACTGGTCCTAACCATAGCCACTGCCTTTGCAAGAAGTGTCATCTCCCCCAAAAAAGCCACAGAGCCCTATGTTGGTGGGGTTACCATTTCAGAACTAACAAAGGGGTCACTTACTTTACAGCCGACCCAGGCAGTGTTGACATAGGGCCTAAAGAAACAAGGTTCTAGTCCAGGATGAAAAGGGCATCTGTAAGAGCTGTCATGTTTAGGCAGACCCCATGCAAGACTCCTCACTGTTTACGTAGGGCCTACACAAATACAGGCTTAGAAGAAAGGTCTCCCAAGGTTTTGCCAGGAAGCAGAGAGGGATTTAGGGGGTTCATCGGTGCCAGTGGAAGTCTCTCAGTTGGGGGGGGCTCACCGTTGCCTGGCGGGGGGCTCATGTTCATCTGCTTTTCAACCTCGTTCTGAAGTTCTTTAAGCTTCTCTGCCTCCTCCTCCATCTCTCGCACCCGAGCCTTGATCGCCTCCAGCTCCTGAGAGTGGGGGGGAGGAGTTTTAGAAAAGACCCAACTGTCCCCCCATATTCTGTCTCCTTCCTTCTCTAGCACCGTAGAGGCTACCCCCTAATTCTCCCTGCCTCCCCCATCTTTATTTCACCCCACACAACCCAACTACCCATTTTCACTCGCAACCCATCCCACAGCTCCGTCCACATCTACCCCCACCAGAGCATCCTCCCTCTACATTAGCCTGGCACGTGCCCCACGCTTCTATCGTCTACTTGGCTCCTGTAGCGCCCCCGCATGTCCCACGTGATCTCCACTCCCCCCACAGCTTCCTTCCCCAGATCTTCTACCCCATCTTTTCCTCCACCAGAAGGTCTGCTGCCCATTTGCCCCCTCCTCTTTGCCCTGTAAGTCCCCCACGACTTGCCCCCCCCACTGCGGCTTTCAATCCCACCCCCTTTGCCCTTCTCAATAATCTCACCCCACAAGACCTCCCACCACTCCAGCTCTGACCCCCAAGCAGCCTGCTAACCTTCCCCCCCCCATGAGCACCATCTAACTCCCCTAGATCCGTTTCTCCAGCCTCCCCACAACCTATGCTTTATCCCAAACAGCTCTGCCCCCATCATGACCGCTACACCCCAATTCTGTCCCCCAATAAGCTTGCCACTCAACCCAAATCTTTCCACTACAAGACCCTCCCGCCCCCAGACTCCGCCCCAATTCTGCGTTCCCATGTCACCCTCTTGCTTTAGCCCCCACAACGTGACCCTCCTGTTTTCACGTCAATCTTGCCCAATTATGACCCCCCCCCACACACGTTTTAGCTTCTAATGCTGCCCCCCAGCCTCACGACCCCCTTGCCCCACCTCCGCCCCAAACACACCATCCGCCCCGGTTCTGCCCTCCTGCGGCAGCCTCTCCAATTGCTGCCCCCAATCCACACGGGGTTCATACTGCAGCCATGGGACCCTCCTGACCCCTGGTTTATGACCCCCCCATCACATGACTCTTCTAACACCCCCCCATCCCTGTGACCCTCCCTTCCCGCCCCCCCCCATCACTTTTAAGGTCTATCACGGTCCCCCTCCCAGTCTGTCCCCATCACGTGGCTAGACCTCCCCTTTAAGAGGGCGCGTATAAAAAATACATGTTGCGGGGCTGCAATTGGTTCCAGTGCTGCCCCGCAACATGTATTTTGTATTCGTGCCCTCTTTTAAAGGGGAGGTTACGGACACGCTGCACGTGGCCTTTCTGCCCAACCACGTGACCCTTTCTGCCCCACACGTGGTCCCCCTCCCCCAACTGCTCACCGGGTCCTCGATGGCGCCGTCCCCGGGGTCCCCCTCTCCGATCCCCGGCTCCTCCTCCAGCTCCTCCGGGGGCCCCGCCCCGGGCTGGGCTGCGCGGGGGGGCACCGAGGGGGGGGCAGAGCAGGATCTCCCCCCGCGACCGGCCCC
>QEPC01009531.1:1796164-1811630 GCA_003113815.1 Sphenodon punctatus
GCTCCCCCCCCTCCAAGCCCGGCCCCCCCGCCAGCGCGCGGCCCCGCACGGACGCCATCATCCTGCCGCTACCGCCGCTGCCGCCTCCGCCTGCCCGCACGCACGCACGTCCACTGCTGATTGGCTGCCTCCTCTCAGCGCACTCCTCATTGGCCACGCAGACCCGCCCACTGCGCGGAAGTGTGCATACCTATTGGAGGAAACAACAGTCCCTCAAGGACGTTTTCATCGTGATTGGTTAGCCCGACCCTGACTCTTCATTGGGCGCGCAGCTCCGCCGTCCTATTGGAGAAAACATCCTGCCGCTCAATCAACCACGATTATGATTGGCTGCGTCTGTCCGACTGACCTCTACAGTGGCATCTCCCGTCGCTCAATCATCTTTGCATTGTGATTGGCCATCCCGACCCTGACTGTTGAAAACCGTGAAGCCCCGCCCTCGCATTGGAGGAAATCTCTCGTCGCTCAATCGATTTCCCCCCCGCCCCGCCCATTGCGCCAAAGCGCAAGCAGCCATTGGAGGAATTTGCCTCTCAGTCAATCGTGGTTGGCAGTTCCAGTCAGGCGCCTCATTGGCCGCAATTGCTCTCCGGAGCCCACTCCCCGAAGGGTCTAACCCATCCGAGCGAGGAGGCCGCTGCCCTTCTTCTTAGAGTGGCTCCTCCCATTCTCACAAATGGGTTTGCGCTTGCGCGCCCGTCTCTTGCCGGCAGAGACCGAGCTCACTAGTTTGAAAAGCACGTGACGCTCACGCACCCCCCCACCCCTCACTATATAAGGCATCTTCCCGCCTAAACCTAACGGTTCCTTCCAACCACTCTCGCGGCTTTCACGCCTCTCGTTATGGCGACGGTTCGCCACAGTTTCAAGAAATGCTTTTCCTGTGGGAGGAAGATGACCACAAAGGGCCCCCACGGACAATGGCTTATCTGCCTCGGTGTTCAACACGACCCGGAGCGAATGCCCAGAGTGTTCGCTGCTGAAACCCGAAACTCTGAGGGAAAAGGTCTCTCTTCGTTTCAAGCTGGAGGAGCTTGAAAGTAAAAGCAAATTGGAAAAGGGCAGTAGGAGAAAAACCTTTGTCTCTCTCGCCAAAGGTGCCCGGTATTGGGGCAGAGGTGGCGGTATCTGCCGCCCCGACCCTTTCTACAAGTCCCCTACTGACTTGATTCTTCCGGGACTCTCCATCTCTCCAGCTTCCTAAAAAAAAAAGGCAGAATGTTGCTCAAGGGGTAGAGCCTGTTATTTTAGCGGATCGCTCTTTATCCCCCGCGTCCTCCTCAGACAAAGCTCTGCTACACGCCACAGGCTTCTCACCGTTGACTATATCTTCTCCATTGTATAATGCCGAGGAAGAAACAGACCCAAGATTCAAGGGTTTGCTTTACCAGCCCCCGAAGGTCCATTGGGAGGCATCCCCACAACCAGAGTCCACCGTTAAACCATTGAATCTGACCCCACCTTTGCCTGCCTTTCCATGGCAGTACTTCAGGGAGCAAGAGGAGGCCAGGCGTCAAGATAATAAGCTTATTGTATCGTGCCTGCAAACGCTGATTCAGGCCACGTCATCCGGAGCTGACGTTCCCTCTATATCAACGTCCATCTCCTTGCAGCGTGAGATAGCTACACTTACTGCCCCTAGTGGACGATCTAGGCACTCGACGTTGAGTGGACCTTTACCTCCACCGACTTCTTCTGTTCCATAGACGTCGACGCATCCCTCGACGTCATAGACAATGCTCGACATCCTCAGATCATCTATCAACCATGAAGAAAGATCTTCCTTCGACGCCGTTGCACCAAGACCCAACGTCTGCTCTCCCTTCTACCTCGTTCACTTATGAGGATAAACAGAAATTCCTGAAACACCTCAATAAGTGCAGGTCTTGCGCCGCTCATCGAAAAGACTTAAGAAGGTGACTCCTCCTTTCTTTGAGTCACCCTGAACCCCTTCCTGAACCTCTGGAGATTACCCCTCCGATGGAGGACGCCTCATCTGAATCTCCACTGCCAACGCAGGAGCCGTTTGAGGGGCAGGAGCCTGATAATCTCTCGTCCCCACCGTCAGATGACGTCCAGGGCTCGACCTCGTCTGTTTCTTCACAACATCGTAAGGAGTTTCAAGCCCTGCTAAAGACATTTATGACTACTCTTAAGATCGATACTATCCCCATAGCAGAACAGGATGCCGATCCTGCGTACTGCTCAGTGGAAAAGCCTCCGGAGTCCAAACTGACTCTCCCTTTGTTTAAGCGTCATGCTTCTGCAGCAGAGAAGTTGTGGGCAAATTTGGCGTCTATACAGCCAGTTTCCTCAACGAGCAGCACTTTCTATTTGTTCCCACCTGAGCAGGGATCAGTGTTCTTTAAACATCCCTTACCCAATTCCCTCGTTGTCTCCGCAGTGTCTGAAAAGTTCCAGCGCAACATGCAGGACACTTCCCCGGTGGACAAAGAAAGCTGCCATATAGATATTTTTGGGTGAAAGGCTTTTGCTGCCAATGCTAATGCGTACTGCTAATTACGCAGCTGGGATGGCGTCTTTTCAACATCATCTGTGGGAGGACGCACAGCGTCTTTGTACAGATGGCTCTACAACGGCAAGATTCCAGCTCCAAACTGCCCGCCATTCTCCGAGACATCTGCACGAGCAGTGGCAAATGCAATAGTCACTAGACGGTTTGCATAGCTCCGCAACACCAAGATTGAGACTCATCATAAGGCGAGGATTGAAAATCTTCCCTTTGACCAATCTGGTCTCTTTGCCAAAGAGACAAATGAGATCTTTAGAAAAGATCCAGAAATCAAGAGCTACAGCTATAAAAATGAAGATAGCCCAGAGGGCCCAGGGCCCCACGTTTTATCAACCTTGTCCCTACCGCCAACAGTCATCTTACTGTCCTCAAAAACAATATTATGGACAATACCAGTCATATAATAGAAGGTATTACCCTTCTTCTTCTTCTAATTATCAGAGCAAGCCTAAGTCACAATACTTTCAACAACGTGGAAATAACCAGCAGCCCTTTTCTACCCCTTCTAACAGGGGCCGCCACTGGCAACTAGTTACTCTCCCTGCCGCTTCACCTGTGACCGTACAGGGAGATGATGATATTCGACTTAGTTTCCAGTTTGTTTTATATAATGCACTCCGGTCTTGGCGTTCTGTTACTCGGGACTCTTGGGTGTTGAATGTAATCCAGTCCATCCCACTGCTAGTCAAACTGGGAGCCTCTGGTAAATTTTCCCATTTGCAAGCAGTTGCTTTAAATAAAGAGGTTATTGAAATGTATTCAAAGGGTGTTATAGAGATGGTTCCTCCAGGTGCTCTTTTCTCGGGCCTTTACTCTAACTATTTTGTTATTGAGAAAAAGGGGGGTGGCTTCAGGCTTATTTTGGACCTCAGGTTCCTAAACTCGTTTGTTAACTATAGGAAGTTTAACCATATCTCCCTCCGGGTCGGGGGAGATATGGTCCAATGGGGAGGTGTGTTCCATCAGTGAGGAGGGAGCAGTGCCTTGTGCCCGTTCCCCTCTCGACCCCCACACAGGTAGGTTGTGGGTCGAGGCCCAGGAGACCCGAGGCCTTGGTCTGGTGCTGCTGAACACAAGGTCGGTTGTCAATATGTCATCTGCCATCCGGGAATCAGTCCCGGAGTGGGATGCTGACCTCGTGTGTATTACAGAGACCTGGCTGGACAATGAATCGGGCCCTATCTTGGCCGATCTTGTTCCAGCTGGGTTCTCTGTGCAGCATTGTCTTTTAGGAGATATCCGGTGCAGGCTCCACCAGGTGTTGAGTGCCTCCATCTTGTGTTGGATTTGGCCGGGGACAGACTAGGGGTGCTGCTGGTGTACTGTGCACCCAACTGCCTGGCAGCATCCCTACATGGTCTTGCTGATCTGGTGTCAGATGTGACCCTCTGGACCCCTAGATTAGTGGTCCTGGGGGACTTTAATATCCACACTGACACCAATCTTGGAGGAGCGAGGCATGAGTTCGTGGCCTCCATGACAACCATGGGCCTGTCCCAAATCATCTGTGGCCCCACACATGAGGAGGGACATACACTGGATTTGGTTTTCTGCACCGGCCTTGAGGCGGGGGGTCAGTTAGTAGGAGTTAAGGCTGTAGAGCCTTTGTCATGGTCTGACCATTACCTCCTTAAGACGTGCATCCTGGCGCACGATAGCCCCCGGCAGGGTGCAGGACCTATTAGATCGGTCCGCCCCCGGAGACTTATGGAACCGGATCGGTTCCGGAATGCTCTGGGGGAGTTTCCCCTGGACCTTGACACCCGCTCTGTCGATGATCTCGTAGCCTTCTGGAACACCTTGTTGGCCGAGACCATAGACAGGGTGGCTCCCAGGCGTCCGCTGCCCTCTCGAGTCTCCCGCAGGTCTCCTTGGTTTACTGAGGGTCTGCGGTGTTTGAAGCGGGAGAGCAGGCGGTTAGAGCGACGGTGGCGCCGGACTCGCGACCAGTATGATCGATCGCAGCATAAGAGCAGTTTAAAGGCCTATGCTGTGGCGGTGCAGGCAGCAAAGAAGCAGTTCTTTGCTGCTCTTATTGCATCTGCAAAGTCACGTCCAGCTGAGCTTTTCCGGGTGGTGAAAGGCTTGGTCAGTCCTGCCTGTCTCTGCCTGGACCTGGAGCAATCCAGTGACCGCTGTGACCGGTTTATCGAGTACTTTGTAGATAAGATCGCTCGCATCCGCCACGATTTCGGCACCACAGTTATTGCAGAGGATCATCTTGGGGCTATGGATGCCCCGTCCTGTCCTGTTTTGTGGGATCGGTTTCAGATGGTGTCGCCTGCCGATGTGGATTCCTTGTTGGGATCTGTTCGTGCCACTACTTGTGAGCAAGATCCATGCCCGTCCTGGCTGGTGAAAGCCAGCCAGGAGACGTTACGGCCGTTGTTGGCTGGGGTGGTTGGTGCCTCCCTTCGGGAGGGCAGGGTGCCTGACTGCCTAAAAGAGGCTGTGGTTAGACCCCTGCTCAAGAAACCATCTCTTGACGCTGATGCTCCTGCCAGTTATCGGCCGGTCTCTAATCTTCCCTTTTTAGGGAAGATTATTGAACGGGCTGTGGCACGACAGCTCCAGGAGCATCTGGACCACATCGGTTTCCTTGATCCCTCCCAGTCTGGGTTTCGGCCTGGGTATGGTACGGAGACGGCATTGGTGGCCTTGGTTGACGATCTCCGTCTGGCGTTGGACCAGGGTCGTCAGACCTTACTGGTCCTGCTAGACCTTTCGGCTGCATTCGACACAGTCGATCATGAGGTGTTGGTGACTCGCCTGCGGGACCGTGCTGGAATTGGCGGAACGGTCTTGGACTGGTTTCGTTCATTCCTGGCCGGGAGAACTCACCGGGTGGTCTTGGGGGAGTGTACGTCTTCCCCCCGGGACCTCACGTGTGGAGTCCCGCAGGGTGCCATTCTGTCCCCCCTCTTGTTTAACATCTATATGCAGCTGTTAGGAGAGATCGTGAGAGGGTTTCAGGGCATGCAGTGTCATCAGTATGCTGATGACACTCAGCTCTACCTCTCCTTTTCCATCGACCCAGGCCATGCAGTCTCCTTATTTTCCCAGTGCCTGTCAGCTGTGGGGGCTTGGATGAGGTCGACTCATCTGCAATTGAATCCTGACAAGACGAAGGTGATGTTGGTGGGTGAGGGCTTGGGGGACCTGGGGGTGGTTGAATCTCCTCTTGTTGGGGTGTTAGCCCTCCCATGGTCTCTCAAGTGCGGAGTCTGGGTGTGCTCCTTGATTCGCGGCTCAGTCTGGAATCTCAGGTTGTGGCCATGGCGGGGAGTACGTTTTGACAGCGGCGGCTTCGGCCGTATCTCTCAGACTCCGACCTCGCCACTGTCATCCGTGCCTTCATCACCTTGAGGCTGGATTACTGCAACGCGCTCTACGTGGGGCTGCCCGAGAAGCTGGTCCAGAGGCTGCAGCTAGTGAAGAATGCTGCAGCCCATCTCCTTATGGGGGTGGGTCACAGGGAGCACATGACACCAGTGCTTCAGACTCTGCACTGGCTGCCTATAAAGCACCGGGCCAGGTTCAAGGTGCTGGTTTTAACCTTTAAAGCCCTTCACGGCCTGGGCCCTGCTTATCTGCGGGATCGCCTCACTCCCCATGTGCCTGTGTGACCCTTGAGATCGTCCGTGGGAGCCTTTTTGGAGGTTCCCCGGGTGAGGCAGGGGGCCACCAATGTTAGATCTTTTTCGGTGGCCGCCCCTGTGCTGTGGAATTCACTCCTGGAGGAGGCTCGGTTGGCTCCCACTCTCCTGCTGTTTCAGCGTGTATGTAAGACCTGGCTGTTCCTTCAGGCTTTTGGCGAGGGGTGGGGGGTTTCCCCACATTGTATTGTTGTTTAAATTGTTTTTTAAAACATTTTATTGAATGTTGTTCGCTGCCCTGTGAGCAGGAGGGGCGGGATATAAATTTTAAATGAATAAAATAAATAAATAAAATGCTAACCATTGACAGATTATGCAATTATCTACAGCTGAATCAATGGTATGCCGTCATTGATCTCAAGGATGCCTACTTCCATGTCCGACTTCACCCCTCCTCCAGAAGGTTTTTTGAGATTTACCCGCAACTCAGATCATTTCCAATTCTCCTCCCTCCGTTTTGGCCTTTCCTTGGCCCCTCGAGTTTTCACTAAAGTTATCGCACCAGTCATTGCCTATCTTAGAGAGCAGGGCATCACGATTTACCCTTACCTCGATGACTGGTTGCTAGTAGCTGAATCCCCAGACACCCTCTACACCAATATATATTTCACCTTGCACCTCTGCACGGTCCTGGGACTGGCTGTAAACAGACAGAAATCTTGTCTTATCCCTACCCAGCGTATTGAATATATAGGGGCAATTCTCGACTCTAAGTTGGGACGGGTCTTCACCCCAATTGAAAGATCTCATGATATTGTTACCCTAGTAAGGTCTGTTGCCCTTCATCGGCTGCAGTCAATCAAAACTTCCCAGCATCTCCATGGCCTCCACTACGGCCACTACCCCCTTTGCTAGACTTTTCATGAGGCCACTGCAGATGTGGGTGTTGAAATTATTAAACCCTTTGGTTGATTCCCCTACCAAGAGACTAAGGATCTCAAGGGCAATCGTTGATTCGTTATCCATTTGGTGTGATTAATCTTTTGTTTTAGCAGGAAGACCTTTCACTGCACCCACCCCTAATCGATTTCTAACCACTGATGCTTCTTTAACAGGCTGGGGGGCTCACCTGCACGACCTCGACATCTCGGGGTCATGGAACTCCGTACAAAGACAGTCTCACATCAACATCTTGCAGTTCACAGCTATTCGAAAGGCCCTCCAGGCGTTTCGTCCTCTCCTTCGAGGAGCAGTAGTCAATACTGCTTGCGACAACATGATTGCAGTGTGGTATCTGAACAAACAGGGCGGAACGAGATCTCCGCATCTTTGTCACATTGCTCTGACCATATGGCACTCGGCAAGGAGACACGATATGATTCTTGTAGCCTCTCATGTCGCAGGGACTCAGAACTCCAGAGCGGACACCCTCATCAGACTCGAACACAAACATCACGAGTGGGAGCTGTCACCCCAGGTATACACCACACTAGTAACCCACTGGGGTCTCCCCATCCTAGACCTATTCGCCACTGCCCGGAACACAAAGTGTCCCCTCTTTTGCTCAAGGGCTGCTCACGACCCCAGATCCCTGGGGGATGCGTTTGCTCACAACTGGAGCTCACAACTGGGTTATGCCTTTCCTCCCATTCCTTTGATCTTATTAGTGCTGAACAAGATTCGCAGAGAAGGGGCCAACCTCTTACTGGTGGCATCACGTTGGCCCTGCCAGGTTTGGTTCCAGGAACTCTGGCCACCTCATCCTTTCCCCTCCCTCAGGTTCCCGACCTCCTCTCCCTGAGAGGCGGGCAAATTCTCCACCCAGATATCTCTCGCCTCAACCTCCATGTTTGGAGGATTCATATGACACAGGAAAGCACACTTCAGATGCACAGCTTGCCCTGGTCCTTGATAGTGATATTAAACCATCTACTTGAAAGTCCTATGAATCCAAATGGAAGAGATTCTGTTGTTGGTTGCAATCCAAATCTCTCTCGCCTATACAGGTGACTATAGACTTAATCCGCCACTATCTGCTACAGTTAGCTGGAAAGGGGTTAGCACATTCCTCGTTAAAGGTCCATCTTTCTGCAATTTTTAGATACGTTTCCCTGCCCCAGACTCAATCATTATTTGCTCACCCATTGATAATTTTTTTTTTTCAAGGGTCTTGTTAATGTGTTCCCTCCGCATCATATTCCACTCCCTCAATGGGAGCTTACTCTGGTCCTGGATCAACTAACGAAATCCCCCTTCGAGCCTTCAGAACAAGCAGATCTTTTTCATTGGACGTTAAAGACTGCATTTTTAGTGGCCATCACGTCTCTTAGGAATTTAAGTGAAATTGCAGCTATTAATATAAAGGAGCCTTATCTCCAGTTTTTCCCAGACCGGTTAGAAGTCTCAGCACACCCTTCTTTTATTCCTAAGGTAGCGTTCAGATTCTATTTATCACAGAAGATAGTACTCCCTGTTCCCCCCCCCCCCCATGACTCAGAGGTTCTGAAAACGACTCACACTCTAGACATCAAGAGAGCTGTACTCTTATATTTACAGCAGACTAAGGATTGCAGGTGCTCTGATAACCTCTTTGTCTCACCTTCCCTGCCTAGATTGGGTCAAAAGGTATCCTCCCAAACCATCTCCAAATGGTTGGTGCAGTTAATTTCCTTGACTTATCAACTGAGAGGACTCACTCCCCCCTCCTAATCTGTAGGTTCACTCTACTAGAGCTCTAGGAGCCTCTACTGCAGCTTTTTCTAATGTTTCCCTGCAGGAAATATGTAGGGCAGCAACTTGGAGCTCCCTACATACTTTTATCAAACACTTTGCTCTGCATCTGAATTCCCAATCCCACACTTTCCTGGGTGTGTCTATTCTTAGTTCAGTTGTTAAACCAAGTTGACATGATATGTTATATAATGATGTAACTCAGACACCAGTTAGATTTCTTTATTGTTGATTTATACTTATCTGTGGTTTTCGTTCTATATATATGTGTGTGTAATAATTAACTTCAATCCATTCTTGATATGATGCATGCACTTGTTCTTTTAGTAGAAAATTCCCCCACCGCCTTATTCTAGGCTTGGTACTCTCCCATTTGTGAGAATGGGAGGAGCCACTCGAAGAAGAACAGAAGGTTGCTACCTTGTAAACAAGGTTCTTCGAGATGGCTCCAAACATTCTCACAAATGCCCACCCTTCCGACCCCACATAGAATTTTCTTCCTGCACTCTCAGGGTTGGAAGGAACTGTTGGGTTTAGGCGGAAAGGTACCTTATATAGTGTGGGGGGCGCGCGTGAACGTCACGTGCTTTTCAAACTAGGGAGCTTGGTCTATGCCGGTAAGAGAAGGGTGCGCAGACGCAAACCCATTTATGAGACTGTCCAGAGCCATCTCAAAGAACTGTGTTTACAAGGTAGCAACCTTCTGTTTTGCAGCCCAGTCCCACCCAGGGTGGCCAGAATGATGAAGACGCTTG
The DNA here is from genome assembly GCA_003113815.1 of Sphenodon punctatus. Taxonomy (NCBI): domain Eukaryota; kingdom Metazoa; phylum Chordata; class Lepidosauria; order Sphenodontia; family Sphenodontidae; genus Sphenodon; species Sphenodon punctatus. The sequence goes on from QEPC01009531.1 coordinate 1,805,779, forward strand.
TGAGAAATACAGGTCACAGGGCGGCATTGGAGTCAGTGCAGCCCTGCAACCTGTATTACTCATAAGTGTCCTCTCAAATGTGCATGTGCTGGCCACCCTCCACCCTCCATGTTTGCCCTGTAAGCCCCGCAGGACTTGCTCCCCCCCCCAACACGTCCCACCCGTAGCTTTTAACCCTGCCCCCTTTGCCCTTCTCAATAATCTCACCCTACAAACCCTCCCACCGAGCTTGCCCCAGGCACATTTTCAAGGGGGGGAAATACAGGTTGCAGGGCCTGCAATGGCGGGCACCTAAGTGTTCCTTGAAAATGTGCATAGGGAGCAACCCTATCGCCCAGCACTCCAGCTCTACCCCCTGCCCCGGTAGGGTGGCCAGATAGATACATTTCAGAAGATACAGGTTGCAGGGCTGCACAGGCCGCCTGCCAGCTTCCCCCACCCCTCATCCTGCCCAATACGGAAGGTGGCCAGGTCTGCACGTTTTAGAGGCTGCGGGGCTGCATTGGCTGACATAAGTGTAGGGTGGCCATACCACCCCTTTATGAAAAATACATGGTGCAGGGCTGCCCTGGAACCACTGCAGCCCCACAACATGTATTGTTCATAAGCATCCTCTTTTAAAGGGGAGGAATCGCCACCCTACAGAAGTGTCCTCTATCATTTGCGTATCTGGCCACCCTACCAAGATGAGCACTATGAAACTCCGCTAGATCCGTTACTTCTCCCCGCCCCCCAGCACAACCCATCTTTTGCCCCAAACAGCTCTGCCCCCATCGCGACCTCCCCATCCCAATTATGTCCCCAATAAGGAGGCCATTTAAATTTGCCCACCGCTTCAAATCTAGCGCAAACATTAGAGGTGTGGAGACAAAGTAGTTGGAATGATGTCTTTTATTGGGCCAACTGTTGCTGTCGCAAGCTTTCGGACCTCGCAAGGTCCTTCCTCAGGCGCTCGCCGCTCTTCCTCTGTCCCCTCCCTCACTCTCCCTCGTTTCTCCTGCTCACCTAACCGCCTTCGACCCTTCTCCCTCGCTGCCCCCCATGCCTGGAACTCCCCCCCTGCCCACATCCGCCTTGCCCCCTCCCTCCGCTCCTTCAAATCCCTCCTCAAGACCCACTTTTTCCTCGCCGCCTTCCCCAAGGCCTGCTAGTCGTTCCCATATACCTACTGTCTGCCCTCCTCTGCAGACTGCTGCAACCAACCTGATTGTAACCAAGCCAAGCACACGCACCGGAGACTCCGCATCCGCTTGACTGTTTGTCTTCTCCCCTGTCTCTCCCAGTGTCCCCTCTCCCTGTCTCCCCCTCCTTGTCTTTTAGATTGTAAGCCACAGGCAGGGACCGCGTCTAGTTCTATGTTCTGTACAGCGCCAGGCACATGACCGGTGCTATATAAATGTTCATAATAATAATAATTAATAATAATAAGCAGGAGTCGGAACTGAATCTCTGAGCAAGGTGGAGTGACTCCATATCATGTAGCACAGGTGGTTGTGCAGGGGAGAGAAGGGAGATAAATAAACCATAGTAGCAGAAGGTGAGAACAGGGGGAGATAAGCAGCAGTACAAAGGGGAAGAGGGCGAAGGGCAGGTGGGGTGAAAGGGGGAATGCAAGGGGAGGAAGAGATACAGAGATGGATTGATACAATGCAGTAATGGCTAGGGAGGAGCCAGTGCGGTGCAGTGAAACGGATAAGGTGATGAACTTGGACCTAGGAAACCAAGGTTCAAATTCTGCCCTAGCCATAAAATCACTGGGTGGCCTTGGGCAAGTCTCAGCCTCGGTTCCCCACCTGTAAACAGGAATTCGTGTGTGTTTGTCCCTGTGCTCCCCTCACCCGTGTCCATCTTAGACTGTAAACCCACTGGGCAGGGACCTGTCTGAAAATCTGTGGCTGTAAAGCGTTGCGTCCGCCTAGTAGCGCTGCTACTAATTCGTAGTCGTGTAGAAAGAAAATGGTGCCCAGCCGGAATGAAGGACCGGGCTAACAGTGACCAAAGTTCAATAGGCAGGAGACTTGCAGGTTTTTGTAGGGGCTAGAGAAGTTTAGGTCTTTGTTAACTCCATTGTTTTTGGTGTCAAGTAAGTTTATGAATTTTAGTTCCCAGGCCCGTCTTCTGAGGGGGTTGTGCAGGTTTCTTTTGACGATGTGGACTGAGAGGTTGGAGACAGAGCGGTCGTGCGGGGGAAAGTGACTGCCCACTGTAGAGTCAGTGACATTACAGGAAACCAGTTGTCCGTCAGTCATCCTGGACCATGATTGGTCACTCCACCGTTCAGTCCCGCCTGCCACACCAAAGCTTTCAAAGCCATTGGAGAAAGCTGTCCACTTCTCAGTCATTTGTGATTGGACAACACGCCGAGGTTCTTGGGCTATGTGCTTCTTTGAGTGGCTCCATTATTCTCACAAATGGTTTTGCTCATGCACATTTTTCCTCGCTCTGACTGTCCCTAGCCATATGCACATTTCAAACACCACGTGACTGCCTCGTTCTTCTCTAGTATATATATATTCCTCTCCCAGTCTCAACCATCAGTTCCTTCCAACCGCACTTTGCGGTTGCTCCTTTGTCCTTAGCCTCCTGAGGTAAATTTTCTTCAGTGAGATGACAACCAAGCCTGGGTTTAAAAGATGTCAGCGTTACGAGGGGGAAATGCCCCACCAAAGATTATCACGCCTTGTGCCTTATTTTCCTGGGCTCTCGCCATGACAAATGAGCATGAACACTGCTCCCTCTTGACTCCACAGGCACATGAAGAAAAAAAAATGAGGCTCCCACTAGCTGAGCTCGAGGAGAAGGAAAAGAGGGAGAATTCACAAGAGAGACACATTCGTGCAGTCTCTGAACAAGTGCTCCCAAGACTCGATACCTACTGACCACTCAGTACCAAGTGTCGGTGCTGAGGAAACGGTAGTAACATCGTGCAATGAATCTCACTCATTACCCAGAACACCTGGCAAGCCTAGAGTAGCCCTGGGGGGGGGGGTATAATTCGACCGTTACAACAGTCTAAACAGGAGAAACCACGGCTAAGGAGAGGGCTAAGCGCCCCAAATGTCACTGCCTCCCTCCTCCTCAGAGAGGATGTTTTTGTTTCAGAGGAGAGGGTTGGGACGACCCAGACACCCTCGTCAAACCATTCCCATTCCTTGTATGTGTCTCCACTATATGACACTGAAGAGAGAGTGGATCCTATTTATACACACTCTCCTTTCCAGCCGCCTCGGCCTACGTGGTCAACGCAACCCAAACCCCTTGATCCAACCCCTTGGACAGGGGCTCCTTCCTCCAGCATAAAGACTCTCTCATACTAGAGTGCCTGCAGCAGATAATTAAAAATCAGACTACACACCGACTGCCTCCCTGGGAGGGAGAATTTCCATTTCTGATAAAACCGAAAGTGCCCGAAAATGGCTATTTCGGATTAATCCAAAATTTCGGTTCTTTTTCAGTTTTGGTACTATCAGATCTTTTGCATTGATTTTTGTACTGGCTTTTTAACATTGCGGTTTGTCCCCCATGGAAAAACCGCAATTTTAAAAATCTGGTACAAAAATCAGTGCAAAAGATCCGATAGTACCAAAACCGGAAAAGAACCAAAATTAATAAGAACCGAAACCAAAATTGACCAAAACCAAAATTTTGCCCAGAGTCCCATCCATGAACCCAGCAGAGATAGCCAACTTCAACCGTACATCAGCCTTGTAATATGACAACTATGACTTCTGAGCAAGCATGTGAGGCCCAGAATCCCACCATGGCTAATTTCAGTTGTCAATTGTCTTGTTGTTACTACTGATCTCTGAGTGCTACGTTATCTCTACTGGCTTACTCTGTTCATTTTTCAGGTTTAGCCCCTCAGAATTATTGAGAGTTACAATTTGTCTGAGGAGGAATTTTCCTCTTTGAATAAATAAATAGTTTTCCTCTTACAAAAGAGAGTCATTTAACATGTTCCCCATCAACAGGTGGGGGACAGGTTTCTAATCCGGATATTTCATAGTGAAAAAATAAGATGGTACTTTCAGACCCATCCTTGACTTATGTAGATTAAATAAATATATTCTTTATCAGCAATGGTAAGCTTAGATCTCCTACAGAGATACCTAGTCATGGATCAATGGTATGCTTCCTTAGATTTGAAGGATGCATATTTTCACATCTGACTGTCCCCTCACCATAGAAAATATTTCAATTTTTTAATTCAATAACATGCATTTACCAATATGTTTTCTTACCCTTTGGGCTGGCGTTTGTTCCGAGGCTATTTACAAAAGCTACGGCACCTGTCGTAGCACACATTAAGGGAAGGGGATCAAAATATTCCCACACCTGGATGATTGGTTCGTAGTTGGCAATTCCCCACAATAGGTGTCTTCTAGTTTACAGTTTGTACACAGCATCTGTGAGAGCTTAGGGCTTCTGATCAGTATTGAAAACCCTATCATTTTACCTACTTAAACCATTATTTACATTGGGGCTGTCATCGATTCCGTTACATGAAGGTTATTTGCCCCTACAGAACACTTCCGCAAATGAGTGCATGAAATAACTCCTCCATGACTGTAGACCCCTGAAAGTGCCAGTAGACCAGAGCACTTATGGCACCCACGACTAGTTTAACTCCCAACGCACGCTTTTTTATAAGGCTGTTGCAACACCGGTTCCTCACCCATTTTAATCCTGCCTTGAATTCTCAGTCCAAAAAAAATAAAATGCCCACTAAAACGTTGGCCTCCCTGTCCCCCACCCCTTTCATCCTAAGTGGCCTACCTGTACGTTAACTACAGATGTTTCCCTCGTGGACAGGAGAGCCCGTATGGATGGTTTTTCTGTGAACGGTCTATGGAATAGATCTGCATATCAATGTGCTTGAGATCACAGCAAGCTTTGCTGGCCTTTGCGACATGGGTTCATGGCAGGGTAGCGCAGGTGGCTTCAGACAACTCAACAGAGTTTTGGGGGCAGGGGGGGCGGGGAGACACATCCTGCTCAGCTAAGCAACATTGCAGAGACCATGCGGCATTGGGCCCTGGACAATCCTTCTCTCCGCAGTCCACCTGGCAGGAAGTCAGAACATAAGAGCAGATGTTCTGAGCCACATGACAGAACATCACCAATGGGAGCTCTGCCCAAGGGTGTTCAGAGAAATGGTCCATCTTTGGGGTACACACCCCCCCAATAGACTTATTTTCCCACTAAACACAACACAAAATGTCAGCACTGTTACTCAAGGACAGGAGTCAATCCAGACTTGCTAGTCGATACCTTCATCATAGAATGGTCAGGGGGTGTATGCCGTTCCCCCAATCCCCTTGTTATCCAGGGTGATAGGGTAGTTAACAGTAGATCAAACTGACACCATTCAAATTGCCCCACACTGGCCGTGCCAATCATGGTTTGTCAATCTGTGGTAGATGACAGGGAAAGGGCATCTCTTGATGCAAGACAGAGGCACATTACTCCATCCAGAGGTTCACAGACTACGGCTTACAGCCTGGCGGATCCTGCTCCCTTTTATGATGGAGTCCAATGGGTGCTAGAGAGTGACATCAAGCCCAGTACGAGTAGAACCTACCAGTTATGATTAATTTATTATTATTAATGATTAATTATTATTATTAATATTATTATTAGCAAGCATTTATATAGTGCCAGCAATGTACCTGGTGCTTTACGAAGTAATAGAATAGATACAGTCCCTACCCTAGGGCTTACAATCTGAGAGTTAAAGTGGAAGAGGTTTCTATGCTGGTTCCCTATCCTTAACTCACTGGGTGATTTCAGAAGTGACGTGGTGAATGTCCACCACAGTCAACCTCAGTCAAACGCGGGGGGGGGGGGGGGAA
>QEPC01009531.1:1829561-1841838 GCA_003113815.1 Sphenodon punctatus
GGGGTGAGACTGGGGGGCACAGAGTTGGGGTTGGTTTGGGGTTGGGGAACTGAGCTTGGCGGGGGGTGGGAGTCTCTGGGCTGGGGGGATCTGGTTTGTGGTTGGAGAATTTGAGCTGTTGGCTTGGACATGTTGGGGGGGGGGGGAGAGACTGGTTAGGGAGCAGTGGGGTGGGGTTGGGGGGATAAGGCTATGGGAGGAAGCTAAGGGCCTGGGGGTAATCTGGAGAGAGAGGTGGGGAGGGGTGGGGGTAGTAGATGTGCTGTGGGGTTGGGAAGGAGCTGAGGGGATATGTTGGGGTTTGGGTAGAGGCATCCTGGGGGTTGGTTCTTAAAGGGGCTAGGAAGGCGCAATTGGGAGGGGAGTAGATACAGACGCTTTTGCAGGGACATTCTGAGTGTGGGGTGGGCTTGGTTGGTGAGGGGATGGAAAGGAAGCAAGTTGGGGAAAGATTTGGGTGTGTGCAGGGGTGTTAAAAGGATCCTGGGTTGGGGGGGCGGATGAAGAGGTGGACGGTTTGAGGAATTTAGGGATGGGATTGGGGGGGGGATCCTAGAATTTTGGGAGCCCAAGTGTGTGGGTTGAGTTCACTGATTTATCATTTCCGTGTATCTCCCTCAAAAATATCTGAGTTCTCTGAAGCCCTGGTAGATCCTGCATGTTAATACTGCCTCCGTAGCTGCTCAAATGTGGTGATTCTCATAGCCCCCACTCTCTTTTAGGATCCCTCTCCCACCACTCTCCTCTTCGTAAGGTGGGGTGTCTCCTCACTTCCCTTTACACCATCCCAAATATCCCCGATTCCTGTTTTCCTTCTCCGTCTGGCTTTGCGGCACTAGAGCGGGATTATTTCTTGAATTCCCTGCTAGCTGGTTCTCTAATTTTCCTTTTAACTTGCTCTTCCTTAAAACCTGGGCTGTTAGAATTGAGTTGGGGAAGAGGCAGGGGAAAAACTGAAATGGAAGTGAAACTTTTTTTTCACAGAAACAAAACCCCAAGACAAGGTTGAAAATGGAACAAAATGTTGAAAGTTGTGAAAGTTTTGGAAAGTTTAGTGTTACTTACAAAATATTTGTCGGACTGTTTCCCCATCACCACCTCTTCCCTGCTACCCCCATTTTCTGACCCTGCTTTGAATTTCCAGTGTTGCTATTTTTCAATGGGGGTGGGGGTGGGGGGAAGGAGTTTCCTTTCTCCAAAATCCACTTTTCCTCAAAATGTTTCAATGCTTCTTTTTTCCCCACACAAATTATGCTTCCTCCGAATACCTCTGATCTCCAGACAATTCTTCTCTTAGCCCAGTTATATGGCTGGGAGCTTGATTGGCTAATGAAGATGTTGAATTAACAGCCCTTTCTTCAATTATAGATTTAACTTGGGGACAATGTTGGTGACTTCCACAGAACTTTATGAATTTCTTACTGTCTTGTTTAACCATAGATGCCCTTTGGCTTGTGGAGCTGAGGATTTATGGCAGGGGTGGGGAACTTTGGGGAGGCCCTGGGGCCAGATGCAGCCCGTGGCTAGTTTTTCTGTGGTCCCTTTTCACTGCCTGGATTTGGCCCCTGGATCCAGTTCCTGCTCCTATGCACTGAAAGACTGAGCTCAGAGTAAGGGGGCAGAGATGAGGGCATGCACACAAGGATAGGGGACAAATCCAGGGCACAGATCCACGATCCTCCCTTTCCTGAACACACCCTTTAAGCACCCCTGCCTCCAACTTTTCTATGTGGCCCTTGGAGCTTGTACTAATTCTCAAAGTGGCCCCAGGGGGAGAAAAGGTTCCCTGGTTTATTGTCATAGCTTTGTGTTTCCTGGATAATATTTGATGATTGGATGATTATTTTGAATTAACATCTCCTCCTTCTGTGGATTAAACTCGGGGACAATTTGGGGTACTTCTATGGAGTAGAATTAATTTGGTGCGTTTCATATGAACTCATCTCAACTGTTAATGTCCTTTGACCAGTGAAGTTGAGCATTTATTTATTTATATTTATATTATTTTATTTAGTTTATATTTATTAGCCGCCTCACTCATGCCTACAGCATCTCGGGGAGGTGTACAATAACAATTATGGCTGTAGCTGCACGTTGAGTTGTGTGTTGGCCAAGATAGACCATGTTGTATCCAAGTGGGTAGGGCAGGGAAAGAGGAGCTGTTGGCTCGCTTACTTGTGGTGGCCATGGGCCTCTTAACCATCCTGGATTAGGTTCAACAGGGTGTCCGGGAACCTTCCATAGTATTTTGCGAATCCCTAAAGAGCTGGATCTCCAGTTAGTTGGATTTTTTTTTTCTCTCAGCGGTTGGTGCTTCCCTGTGCTGTGGCTTGGAGTGGTTTCACTTCAAGGTTAAACTGGTTTAAAGAACTGGCGTTGTTCATACGTGGTCCTTGTACCACAGTAAAGCTCTGATTCTGTTAGATCTGTCGGCTGCCTTTTCTATCGTTGACCATGAGATGTTGGTGACTCGCCAGTGCGACAGAGCCGGAGTGGGTGGAATTGTTCTTGAAAGGTTCCACTCCTTCCTGAGTAGGAGAACTCAGTGGGTGCTGCTCGTGGACTGTTCTTCATCTCCCCGAGACTTCTCGTGTGGAGTCCCGCAGGGTTCCATCTTGCCCCCTCTCCTGTTCAGTGTGTCTATGCAGCCGCTGGACGAGGTCGTGAGATGGTTTGGGGTGCGGTGTCGTCAATATGCTGATGACACCCAATGCTGCCTCTCTCTTTCATCCGACCCAGACCCGGCTGTTTTGGTGCTTGCATGGTGTTTGGCGGCTGTGGGGGACTGGATGAGGGTGAGCCACCTGAAGTTGAATCCTGACAAGACGGAAGTGATGTTGGTGGGTAAGGCAGTAGGTGTGGCATCCTCTGTCATTGATGGGGTTTGTCCCCCAGGTTCGTAGTCTGGGAGTGCTCCTCGATTCCTAGCTCCACCTGGATCTCCAGGCGGGGCTGTAGCGAGGAGTGCATTTAGCCAGTTACATCTGGTGCGGTGCCGACTGCTTTTATCCACCTCAAGACTAGACTATTGTAATGTGCTCTACGTGGAGTTACCCATGGTGATGGTTCAGAGACTAGCAGGCGCAGAAAGCGGCGGCCCACCTCGTAATGGGGATGGGTCACTGTGAACACATTACACCAGTGCTCCGAGCTCTGCACTGGCTGCCAATGGGCTTCCGGGCGTGAGTCAAGGTGTTGGTGCTTACCTATAAAGCCCTCTATGGCCTGGACCCCGCCTATCTGCGGGACCACCTCCCCTCCCCGGCTTCTCTACAGTCTACTGGGAGCACCTTTCTTGAAGTCTCCTGAGGGGGGAGAGGGGGAGGACGACTATGGAGAAAGCGTTCTTGGTGGCTGCACCTAGGGTGTGGAACTCCCTTTCAGTGGAGACTCGAGTGGCCCTGAACCTTCCCTTCCTTCCACTGAATTTATTTATATTGTATTTTTTATCTTTTATTCTTGTTAACTACCCCAAGCTGCTTTGGCAGGAGGGGAAGGGTAAAAATTTGTTAAATAAATAATCGCTCCACCATCCACATGTGCTAACCCAATATAGTAGACCTGACTAAACTGGTTTGAGGGGCTGGAGAGACACTCCTGGTGTGAATGATCATGCCATTGTACCAGTTAACGAGGGTTTGGAGAGTTCAGTCTCTTATAACCTCTTGCACCCTCCCCATATTTGCTTGGTACTGGCCAATTAATGAATCTTCATCAATTTAATAATTGTGGATTTGCTTAAAGTCTTGATGCTTAAGGTGTGAGCATGTGGGAGGGGATCTGGCCCAGGAGTTCGGGGCCAGATGAATTACATCCTAGGGATGTAACTGAAGGAACCTAGGGTACTGAAGGACCTTGGGTACTGAAGGAACTTGCAGATGTAATCTTAGAACCTCTGTCTATCATCTTTGAGAACTCTTGGAGAATGGGTAAGGTGCCGGAAGACTGGAGATGGGCAAATGTTGCCCCTATCTTCAAAGGATGATCCGGGAAACTACAGACCAGTCAGCCTGACCTCAGTACCTGGAAAGATTCTAGAACACATTCTAAAGCAGTCAGTCTGTAAGCATTTGAAAAACAATGCTGTGATTACTAGGAGCCAGCCTAATCTTATTTCTTTTTTCGATCAGGTTACTAGATCATGGGAATGCCATGGGCTTAGTATATCTTGATTTCAGCAAAGCGTTTGACAAAGTTCCCCATGATCCTCTTTGACAAGCTGATAAAATTTGGGCTAGATGATGCTACCGTTAGGTGGATTTACAGCTGGTTGAAGAACCGTGCCCAAAGAGTGCTCATAAATGGCTTCATCAGTCTGGAGGGAGGTATCGAGTGGGATGCCTCAGGGCTCGGTCCTGATACTGTTCAACATCTTTATTATTGACTTGGATGAAGGAATTGTGGGGATGCTTATCAAATATGCAGATGACACAAGACTGGGAGGCATAGCTAACACCTTAGAAGACAGACACAAGATTCAAAATGATCCTGACAGGATGGAAAGCTGGGCCAAAAGTAACACAATGAAATTCAGCAGTGTATCTGCAGCTGCTCAGCGAGGTGATCAGGGGGTTCGGTGTGCGGTGTCATCAATACGCTGATGACACCCAACGGTACCTGTCTTTTTCAACAGACCCAGGCCCGGCCGTCTCGGTGCTTACTCAGTGCCTGGCGGTTGTGAGGGATTGGAGGAGGGATAATCGACGGTGGCTGAATCCTGACAAGACGGAGGTGATGTTAGTGGGTAAGGCAATGGAATTGGTGGCCCCCATCATTGATGGGGTCTGTCCTGCATTGACCTCCCAGGTACAGAGTCCAGGGCTGCTCCTCGATTCGCAGCTCCGCCTGGATCGCCAGGTGGAGGCTGTGGTGAGAAGCGCTTTCCGCCAGTTGCATCTGGTGCGACGGCTTCGGCCGTTTGTTTCGGACTCTGACCTGGCCACAGTCATTCATGCTTTCATCACCTCTCGACTAGGCTACTGTAACGCGCTCTACGCGGGGCTACCCATGGGGACGGCTCGGAAATTGCAGCTAGTGCAGAATGCAGCGGCCCGTCTCCTAGTGGGACTGGGCCGCCGGGAGCACATTACACCACTGCTCCGCTCTCTGCACTGGCTGCCGGTGGTTTTCCGGGCCCGATTCAAGGTGTTGGTTTTAACCTATAAAGCCCTAAACAGTCTGGGCTCTGCCTATCTGCAAGACCACCTCACTCCCCGTGTCCCGGATCGGCCCCTGCGGTCGTCCGGGGATGCCCTGCTGGAGGTCCGCCCGCAGGAGAGGGTGTTGTCTGTGACTGCGCCGCGCCTGTGGGGACCCGACCAGCCCCAGCCCTTCCCTCGTTTCAGAAAAGTTGCAAGATCTCGCTGTTCCGCCAGGCGTTTGAGGGGAGGGGGGGGTTATCTGTTTTCTCTCTCTAATGTGTTTTAACTATTCTTAATTTTTATTGTTGTAAGCCACCCCGAGCTGCCTGTGGCAGGAGGGGCGGGGTAATAAGTTTTTGAAATAAATAAATAAAAATAAAGTTCTGCATTTTAAGTAAGAAAAATCAAATGCACAAGTATAGAACAGGAGATCCCTGGCTTGGCAGCAGAACATGCGAAAAGGATCTAGGGGTTGTAGTTGATCCCAAGCTGAACATGAATCAGAGTGTGATGCAGCCGCTAAAAAGGCTAATGCAATTTTAGGCTGCATTAACAGAAGCATCGTGTCCAGGTCATGAGAAGTCATAGTTCCACTCTAGTCTGGGCTGGTCTGACCTCATCTGGAGTCCAGTGTCCACTTCTGGGCACCACATTTTAAGAAGGACAATGACAAATTGGAACAGGTTCAGAGGAGAGCGACAAAGAGGGTCAGGGGTCTGGAAACCAAGGCCTATGGGGAAAGGCTGAAGGAGCTGGGTATGTTTAGCCTGGAGAAGAGAAGACTAAGGGGAGACAGAACTGAGTTCAGCTATCTGAAGGGCTGTCGCATAGAATATGGGGCAGACTTGTTCTCTGTTGCTCCGGAGGGCAAGACTAGAACCAATGGGATGAATTTACAAGAAAGCAGATTTCAGCTCAGTATTAGGAGGAAGAACGTCCTAATAGTCCGAGCTGTTTGACAGTGGAACAGATTGCCTAGAGCAGTGATGGACTCTCCTTTGCTTGAGGTTTTTAAACAGGCGGGACGGCCGTCTGTCAGGGATGCTGTAGCTGTGGATTTCCTACATTGAGCAGAGGGTTGGACTAGATGACTCTGAAGTCCCTTCAACTCTAAGGTCCTATTACTGGAAACCAGCACTCCTGGATTCTGTCCCCAGCTCTGGGAATGACGTGCAGGCTAGTAGGATAGAGCAGGGGGTGCTGGGACCAGGACTCCTAGGTTCTCAGAGAGGAGTGGGAGCTAGTGGGTTAGAGCAGGGGGGGCTGGGAGTCGGGACTCCTGGGTTCTGGTTTTCTCCTCCTCACCCCCCCCCTTCACTTTTTTTCTCTCCCACAGCTGTTAAGTGCCCTGAGGAGTCGTGAGGCTGAAGTGTTGGGGTTTGAGTTCCCTTTACGCAGGTAAGAGAACCCAGTTCTGTATCCTGCCCCCCCATCCCCCTGCTCTAGCCCATTAGCCCCCACACTCCTCCCAGTGAACTCTGGAGTCCTGCCTCACAGACACACACCCCCCGCCCCAGCTCTGACCCCCTCACTTGGTGTGTGTGTGTGTGTGGTTGTGTGTGTGTGTGTGTGTTCAGTCTGTAAGCCAGGTACTGTTATGGGGTGTCTACCTCTGTGGCTCCAGGGACCTGGCCCTCTTCTCCCTCCTCTATTCCTTTGTTTCCTTCTTTTATTCCCATTGTTCTCTCCATTTTCTTGCGCCGTCATCCCTTCTGTGTCATTCTTTCTCCCCTTTTCTCATTCTCTCTCCTCTCCCATTCCAGCTGTTCCTGAGGACCAGAAACCCCTGGAGCACCACAGAGGGGTACCCCCACACACACCGAGACCAGGGCCGCCATGCCCCCTAACAAGGATGTCCCAGGCTGCTCAGGCTCAGCTGCAGCACTGATCTGCCTGCCCCCCATCTCGGAGGACTTGCAGCTGGTGTGGACGCAGGCGGCACAGACCAGTGACTTGGACAGCAACCAGCATCTACTCCGCACCTTCAGCTATTTTCCCTACCCTTCCCTGGCCGACCTGGCTTTGCTCTGTCTGCGCCACGGCCTCCCCATGGAGAAGGTGAAGGCATGGTTCATGGCCCAGCGGCTGCGCTGTGGCATCAGCTGGAGTGTTGAGGAGATTGAGGAGACTCGGGCACGCTTGTCCTACCACCACGACCGATTGTGTTTCGGTGGCCTGCTCTTTGGTGCTGAGGGAGGCTCTATGCATCAGCTTGGCAAAGGCCAGGAGACCAGGGAACCGGTGCCAGCCCCCATGCATCAGCTCAGCAAAGGTCAGGAGTTCAGAGAAGCAGCACCAGCCTCTATGCATCAGTTTGGTAAAGGCCAGGAGACTCAGGGGCCAAGATTCAATCCAAGATACAGGACCCAATCGAATATTCAAACGTCTTTGAACCAGTTCAGCGAACCTGGGAGAAGCTGGGAACTTAAGACTAATCAGGTGCCTTGCTATAACAAAGCTCAGGCGAACGAGGGAGCTTCTCTGCACCACCACTTTAAAACTGAAGAGCCCCCATCACCCCCTTCCTGCCATGGCTGGATGGACCCAAACACCAGCTTTGATTATCATCTCCAGAGCCTCAACGCGGTGGCTTGGGAACTCACTAAACCTCTCCGGCGGGTATCCGAGCCTCCTGTGCTTGCAGCAAATGGCAGTCGGCACCTAGAGATGCCCCTGCTGGCTTCCTCCACCAACAGGGCTGCCCCATCATCCTCCAGGGGCAACAGTGCTATGCTATATGGCCACCGTAGCCACCCGTTCCCTGTGGGCATCCAGCGACATGTCGAGGGTGGATTCCCTGATGCCCAGCGCCAACGCAAGGTTCGGCGGAAGACCAAAGAGCAGCTGGACATGCTGAAGTCCTTCTTTCTGCGGTGCCAGTGGGCCCGGCGGGAAGATTACCAGTGGCTGGAGGAGCTTACTGGGCTACCACGATCCGAGATCATTCAGTGGTTTGGAGACACCCGCTATGCCCTCAAACACGGTCAGCTCAGGTGGTTCCGGGACAACCCGGCAGCCAAACTGGAGCCTGCCCCCTCACCACCTCTTTCTGTGTTGCCCCCTGCTGTTCAGATGGATACACGCCCACTAGAGCGGTACTGGGCAGCCCACCAGCAGCTGCGGGAGGGGGACCTGCCAGCACTATGCCGCGCGTCTGGAATGGGGAACCAACAGGTACTGAACTGGTTCTACTCCCGCTCGCCGGAGCCCTACGAGGTGGAGGTGTGTCTGGGGGAAGAAGATGAGGATGAAGATGAGGAAGCGGCAGCAGCAGCAGCCATGGAGGAGGAAGGCGAGGAGGAGGAAGATGAGGAGGAAGAGGATGACGACCGGGTTACCCAGCACTGAACAGGGACTTAGGGGTGGTTTCCTTGCCGTGATGTGTCCAAAGCTCTAATGTCCATTGTTCTAGACCCCTAGTTCTTGGTTCCCTTGCTGCTGCAGAACCCTAGAACCAGTTCCTCCTTTCCCTTTGTGTTCTGGAATCCAGATCAGGTTGCATTTTGCTCTGTAATCCAGACCCTTGCCCCCTTCCTCCAAGCGACTCTAGAACCATGGCCCTGGTTCTTCCCTACATTCAATTCTCTTCTCCCTTCCTGCTCTAGAAGCCACACTGGGTTCCCTCCTCCCCAAGGCTGCCATGTCTGGATTCAGGTAACTTCTTCCCCGCCAGACACCTTTTCCCCCACTCCATATACCTCCAGTTGTGGAGCCACCACTCTCCTACCCAGAACTTGTTCACTCTAACGAAGCAGGGCGCTGAGGAGCGCAGTGCCCAGAGCTTAGCACCAGAAAGAGCTTGCTCATTCCCTGAGTTTGGTTTTACAAACCAGGGCACCCCCATGCCCCATGGTGGGCACAAAAGACATGGAGCCCCCTCCCTGCTCCTTCCTGGCCTCCTGTCCTTTCCAGTTAAACCTGGGTTTGAGTTTTTAATTTATAGACACGATTTCCAAGAGTTAAAACATGTTTGAAACTAAAGTGTCCAGAGCAAGTGTCTGATTTTTTTTTTTTGGGGTGGGGGGGTCTGGCTTCTTAGAAGTGGGGACAATGTGGGTCTGGCTTGTCTTTTTCCCGTTCTCTCTTGCCTTTCTCTTCCCTTTTGTGCTTGTCTGTCCATCTCCTCCCTGCTCCCCATCTTATTCTCTGTCCTCTCCCTCCCTCCTGTGAGGGCTATATACCTCCTCCACTCTCTGTACTAACCAGCTGTTCTTTAAACCAAAGAAACCTTTCTACGCAAGCTGTCCTGTGCTCAATCCATGACATCTGGGAGGGCCTTCGTTGGGGGATCAGTCTCCGCTTAAATGGGGGATGTGTGTCAGAATTAAAAGCCTCACTGTGTCCCCTGGAACCCTGTTCAACCTTCCACGCACCCAGATCTCCACAGAAGCAGCATGTTTATTGTCACAGATATGAAGGTGTTGTCTCAAACATGTGCTTCCAAGTCTATTGCCCTTGGGTGGGGTAACTGCATCGTTCGGCCGCACTCCCTGGGGTGGAGGGAGGAGGAGACTTGCTTCCTGGTTGGGAGGGAGTGTGATTGTAAGGCACACTTGTGATGAATTGCATGGGGCGAGACAGTTGTAGTGTGGCTGCTTGAGAGAGAGACCCCACACACATCTCTACAGGCAAGCATGAGCCTGGCTGTTCAGTGTTACTGTGTATAAGCATCGGGGGTTGCGACACTGCTATGCATGTGCGACTGTGTGGAGAAGGCTGTATGAGAAACCATTTGTAGCAGGGGAAGTATGTGTATTTTGTGGGGGGAGTTATATCTGAAGGTGTGGGATGTTGTATACGGGGTGTGGTAAAAATATGAATAGGTTGACTCTACAGGGCTGTGTGGGGTGAGAGACTGAGGTGTGTGTGAGAGATTCAAGGGTTTGTGAGGGACAGGCTGACTGTAGGGTGTGCATGTGGCTGAAGGGGTTGTGTGGCTGTTCCATCATGAGATGGGTTTGTTGTGAGACTGGCATTATGGTGGTGCCTTGTGATTATATTCTGGATGTGTCTGACGGGGGGGGGGGGAGAAAATAAAAGGTTTGAGAGTGCTGACTAACTAGAGTACAGGTCTGAAGACTGAAGGGGTTGTGTGGCTGTGTGTGCATGACAGGTTGACTGTAGGGAGCGGGGGAGAGACTGAAGGGGTTGTGTGGCTGTNTGATTTGAACTCCTGACTAGCTCCAAAGCCGATATCCAATAGGAATCCCGAATCCGACAATTTCGGTTATTGGTGTCCATTGAAATTAAATGAATATGAAGTGCGACTCGTCTCCTGCGTTGCTTTGTGTTTCCAAATACTCAGTCTGGTTCCTGCGTCTTGATTTACTCCAGGGGTCGAGACAGGAACCTTTTCCCTCCTAGGGGAAATTAGTACAAGTTGAGGGGGATAGTACTTAAGGGGCGCTCAGGGAAGAGGAGCGTCCATGAGTCTGCGCAAACCCTCACCTCTGCTTCCGTCCCCTGAGCTCCATTTTTCAGTGCTATAGGGCAGGAACGAGATCCAGGGGCCAAATAAAAGCTAGCCTGGGCTGCATTCCTCCCCCCCACAGCTTGACATTCTCCACCCCCGGTTTATGTCCCAGTATGGATTTGGTTCGGTCCACCTATCTCAGTGCCAGTTCATCCTGTTCCTGTCCACCCTCGCTTCCTGCAAAAAGGCCTCAACCAGCCAGGATTTTAACCTGGAATGGACCAGAGTAGTCTGCCAGATTCAGGGAAGGGGTGGCTGTTAATGTAGTAATATTTGATGGACACATGCACTGATTCACCTATTAGGGGGAAAAGAAAGTTCATGATAATTATCCCAATCCCGCCAGCAACGCGTCTGGCATTTAACAATAATTAATCAGAGAAAGGCTCCTGCCCCCAGGGGCTAACGGTCTAGGGTGGGCGATGGAGAGACAACAGTGACACAATGCTAGGGTCTAATCCGGGTGTAACCGCTCAGGAGAGGGACCTTGAAGTCATTGTGGATAGTTCCTTGACGACATCCACTCAGTGTGCGGCGGCGGACAAAAAGGCAAACAATGCCAGGCATCATTGCAAAAGGAATAGAAAATAAAAAGGGAAAGTCTCATAATGCCGTTGTATAAATCTTTGGTACAACCCGACCTTGAATATTGTGTGCCGTTCTGGTCGTCCCATCTCTAGAAAGATATAAAAGAACTGGGAAAGGCTCGGAGAAAGGCAACGAGGATGATATAAAGGATGGATTGAATTCCATCGGAGAAGGAACTCCATAGGCTGGGGCTGTTTCGCTTGGAGAAGCGGTGATTAAGGGGGATATAGTAGAAGTTTACAAAGATCGTGAGTGGCCTGGGGGGAAGCAAGTAGGGAACGGTTGTTTGCCCTTTTACACAATACGAGAACAAGGGGTCGCTCTCTGAAGTTAAATGGCAGCAGATTCCAGGTGGACAAACAGACGTGCCTTTTCACTCAGCAGACAATACGCTTGTGGAACTCGTCGCCAGAGGAGGCTGGGAAAGCCAGCGACACAACGAACGGTAAATGGAAATTGGAGAGAACCATAAATGCCGGCTGGTTGGACCATAGGCCTCTGGCTCCTGGCAGCTGAGAGTGATTAGCAGGGGATGGGTCACACCTCCAGGTACTTCTCTGGAGCTCCCCGCCTGCAGGGCTGACCCGGTACGACACCTCCTACGTTCTGGGAAGAAGGGAGGGAATAGCAAGGGACCTGGGACCAAAGCAGCAAAACACAAACCGACAGAGGTTGAGACTTAGGCTTCACGCCCACATCCTGATTTTCACGGGGGATTCTAGCCGACACAAAATCAACAGCCGTGTCAGATTCCTGCTGGGCTGCAAACTTACATTATTTCCCTTCCAGTTTCCACCCCTTGCGTAGTCACATGACCTTAACGGGTCCGTTAGGATGAATGTGCACGTTGTGAGATTCACGTAAACTAAATTCACATTTAACTCACTCGAGCCCATTCCAGCCTCCCGTCATACAGACCCCACCCCCGCGCACATTCCAGCCTCCCGTCATACAGATCCCACCCCCCGTGCCCATTCCAGCCTCCCGTCATACAGATCCCGCCCCCGCGCACATTCCAGCCTCCCGTCATACAGATCC
The DNA here is from genome assembly GCA_003113815.1 of Sphenodon punctatus. NCBI lineage: Eukaryota > Metazoa > Chordata > Lepidosauria > Sphenodontia > Sphenodontidae > Sphenodon > Sphenodon punctatus. The sequence goes on from QEPC01009531.1 coordinate 1,841,802, forward strand.
CACCCCCCGTGCCCATTCCAGCCTCCCGTCATACAGA
>QEPC01009531.1:1916069-1927465 GCA_003113815.1 Sphenodon punctatus
GGGGGGGCAGCGTGGGAGAGGGGGGGTGCTGTGCCGCGGGGGCGGGGCTTTTTCTCCATCGTAAGTTCTTTCTCCTCTTGCAGGCCCGAACCACCAAGACCCTGGAGAGCCTGCAGTCTGTGGGGAAAGAGGAGCTGGAGGCACAGCATAGGGGGCGGAGGAGTACACCGCGGGTGGCCATAAAGCCAGAGGATGACGATGAGGAGGAGGAGGAGGAAGAGGATGACGATGAGGAGGAAGAGGAGGAGGAAGAGGAAGACGAAGAAGAGGAATCCCCCTCAGTGCTGGCCAGGAGGGTTCTTGAAAGGAAGGGGTTGTCTGGAATCCCCGTGCCTCAGAAGGAGCAGGCAGCCCCTGAACCACAGCCAGCAGAGGAGAGGGCAGCTGACACTCGGGGACCAGAGACAGCTTTGCCTCTAGCATCCCAACCACAGGCGGGGCCACAGCCTGGGGAGGCGGGGCAGACCACGTCCTCCCAGCCTGGGGACAAGCGGGAGCCAGCCCCCCGGCTGAAGGAGGAAGAGAGAGAGACTGGGGCACTGGGAGCCCCAGAAGTGAAGGATGCAGATCAAGAACCTGAGGCCCCATGGGAAGTGGAGGAGCCAGGGCCCCCAAAAGAAGAGGCGGCTCCCGGGATCCTTAAGGAGGAGCGAGCGGAGCTGCAGGAGGAAGGGGTATTTGGTCCCCCAGAGCCCCAGGAGGAACGGGGAGCAGGCCACAAGCTCCTGAAAGACAAGGCAGCAGACCAGGCCCCCCAGCTCCAGGAAGTGGGGGTGACTGAAGTCCCAGAGCCTCGGGAGAAGGGGGAAGCTCAGGCAGACGAGGATCCGGAGCAGGCAGTGGAGGCCCCCGGGACCCTAGAGAAAGCGACAGCAGCAGCAGCTCTGACACAGGGGTCCCCATCGCCCCCCGAGCTCATGGAAGCCCAGTGCCCACAGCAAGCCCCGAGTGGAGATGAGCCCCCTCCTCCCCTGCTGACCAAGGAAGCCCCTCCCAGCCCAGCCCCTAGGGTAGACGAGGCCCCACCCCAGCTCTCCCGGACATCTCCCCCCACTCAGGAACCACCCCCTGCAGCCACAGCAAAACCCATCGTCCGGGAAACCGAGCCGCGCCGCTTGCCCTCCCCTCTCCCGCGGCGCAGACCGAGGGGCCGATCTAGCTCCTCTCGTTCCTCCTCTTCGTCCAACTCCAGCTCCTCCCGTTCCCGAGACAGCTCTGGATCCCGTTCCCGCAAGAGGCGGTCTCGTTCCGGCTCTTCAGAGTCCCCAGCAAGGAAACGACGGGCCTCCGGGTCCCACTCTGGCTCCGACCGGCCAAAGAGATCTCGTTCTAGATCCTGGTCTGGGTCCCGTTCCAGCAGCGACAGCAGCAGGAAGGTGAGAGCCATTCTAGAGCCTGAGTGGTGTTCTAGATTCCAAGCCCCATGCTAATCCCATTGTGTAGTTGTAGATGCAACTTTCTAGATTCACACCCTGTATAAGTGGGTGGATTCTGGATCCGTTCTTAACACCCATTCTGGATTAATGGCAGAGAACACACCTCCTCTTACCCAAATTCTAGCCATGTCCTTTCTGATCTGGGTTTAGGTCATATTTAATGGTTTCCCCTTTTGGGATTTTTTGTTCATTCTGGACCACACCCTCTTATGTCTTAGATTCAGGCCTTGTGTCACATCCCAAACGTTCTAGTCTCTCACTCCACATCCTATCCCATAATCTGGATTCTGACTATGTTCCCGATCTTGCTACATCTAGAGCTTAAGATCACACACGCTGCTTTTTTCCTGTCTTCCATCTGTTCTACGTCTTATGTTTTCTGATCTGTCCCCGTTCCAGATCTCACCTCATGTCCACCCCCCCATCCCACCCCTTTCTTTCTAGATCCAGGGCCTCATGCTTGGGAGACATGCAGGGTAGGTTGCGTTTCTCTGAGAAGATAAGAGCTAGAACCATCTCTCTGGAGTATAGTATGAGTGAGGCCTAAGGGGAGACCCAGCTAGTTCTGCGGCGTTCTCTGTTGAATGGTCCAGAACAAGGCTCCCCCATGGTTTTGTCTGGGTAGGAGAGGGAAGGAAGACAAAGTGGATACTCTCTGAATTTGTGCATCTCCCACACCTGGAATACTCTGTGGTTCTGGTCCCCCCACAAGAGAGTAGAGTTGAGAAGGATCGGGAAGAGGCTCCAAAGATCAGGTCTTTTCAGGAAGGATACGGGTTTATTCAGTTCTGAGTGGGTATCCTGGCTCAATCTAGAGCAGCCATCTGGAGTTATCTGGAATCCCACATCCACTTGCCAGCTTCCTCAGTGCCTCTGCTCCTCCAGCGCTTGCTCCTGATTTCTAAGTATACTTGGCCCTCGTAGTCCCTCCCTTCCCCACTGGGAGTAGATGGTAAATTGGTGCTTTCCCACACACCTCTCCCGAAAGCCTGGGGTGCATGGGTTGCTCTGTAGAACCCCTCCCCCCTCTTGTTCTAGATGATCCCTTGAGGTCCTTTCCAGGTCTACAGTTCAATTGTTCTGGATTGCTCCGTCCCCCTCTGCTCTGGAAGCATCTTTCAGTCTAGATGCACTTGAGAGCTGGAAGCAGCTAAATGAGATTTAGCAAAAACAAAGGATTGCACAGAGGAATTAAAATAAGATGCGCAAATATAAAACGGGATGACTGGCTGGGCAGGAGTACAGCAGAGAAGGTTCTGGGAGTTAGGAAGGATCATAAACTAACCACGAGTCGACAGGGAACGAAACACCCTTGCTAAAAAGGCCGCGGCCCTTTTGAGCTGCATTAACAGGTGTATCGGCGTTTCCAAGGCGCAGAAGATAGTAGAGGTGCTTCACCGGATGCTTATGAGGCCTCCCCTGAAGTAGTGTGCTCCGTTTGGGGCCCTGCACATTGGGAGCCGGGCCTGGAACGCACGTCGTATGAGGAAGTGGGGCCATCTTGACAAGAGAGAGACAGACTAAGGAGGGGACATGATGGCAGGTTTCAAAGCTCTCCCAAGGGTTGCCAGAAAAAAAGGCCGAGAGCAGTCGTTCTCCACGGCCGTAGAGGACCAGAAGGAAGAAGCTTAAATGGCAGCGAGGGAGACTTGGGTTAAATATTAGGAAGCTTAGGGACAATTGGGCGAGGGAATTGGTTGTCAAGGGAGGCTGCGGACTCTCCTTCAGCAATCAGCTGGACCAGGCTCTGTCAGGGATGCTGTCGGGAACAGGCTTCAGAGCAGGGGGCTTGGACTAGGCGACCTCCAGATTCCCAGCCCCCACCGCTAACGTAACAAGCAGCTACGCGCAAGCCTCCCCCTAACAAACCCTGCTTATAACAAATTCCCCTTTATAACAGGCCTAACTTCAAGTCCCATTTCTCTCAGTTGCAAATTGCCAAATCCTGTTTGTTTGTTTATTTTGATTTATAACCTGCCCTGTCCCTGGTGGCATGTATAAAAGCGTAGATTAAAATAAAACTTCATTTCAAACCCAACCTTTTTGGTAAAACCAACACCCTATCCCCACCTGCCCAATGCTCGGCCGAGCTAGTAGGTCTTGTGTTGCCTCTGGAAAACTCTCACGGGCTCTGGTTGAGCCTCCTGGTGAAGGGAGTTCTAAAGCCTGGGGAGCAGCCACCGCGAACGGGCTTGGTGCAGTGATAGAACTGGCAAGGGGGCACCCCCACCCCCCCCTAACTGACTGTAGGTATCACGATGGAAGATGGAGCAGGGGGCAGTTTTTTTAATCTGCAGGGCCCAAGCTGCTTAGGGCTTTATTGGTAGGGTTCCCATACCTCCCCTTGAGAATGCGTATGAAAAATACATATTTCAGGGTGGCACTGGAACCAGTGCCGCCCTGCACCATGCATTTTTCATAAGTGTCCTCTTTTTAAAGGGGTGGTATGGCCACCCTTTTTGTAGGTCAAATCCAGCACTTTGACTTGGTCCTGGGGCGCTGTCGGAAGAGCCCGTCCGATAGAGCACGTATCCGCTTCATCCCAGCCTCGCCCCCTTCAGGCAAACGCCCTTTGTGAGCCAGGCAATCGGTGCTTGTTCCCCCCGTGGCTGTGAGAGGGCCGGGCCGGGAGCCGAATGTGTAGAATTGTAGGCTTGTAGCGTCGGAAGGGACCTCAAGGGTCAGCTAGGCTCAGCTGCTGCCCCAAGGATGGATGCCTGACACCTACAGAATCGGACGGAGGTTTGCTCCAGAAACATCCACGGCCCCCCTAGCCGGCTGGTTCGACTGCCAAACCGCCCGTACAGCCAGGCGGTGTTTCTTCCTCCTCGAGCCAAAATCTGTCCCTGCAATTTTAAGCCCGTTCCCTCTTGTTCGATCTTCTGTGACGGTGGAGAACTATTGTTCACCATCTTTTCTTTTTATGTTTGGCGCGGCATCCTTTTAGATACTCGGAAACTGTTCCCACGTGGCTGCCACCCGGCCTTAGTGGCCTTTCTCTAGGCTGAACGCACCCAGTCTCTCACCCGTTTCTCAGACAGACGGCTCCTCTCTCAGTCGCTCTCCTCGGACTCTTCTTCCGTTTGCCAACATCCTTCTTGAAGTGAGGTGCTCCCAGCCGAAGCCGTGATTTCAGAGGCGGTCTCGCCAGCTGCACCGAGTCGAGCAGCGCCACCTCCCAAGGCGTGGGTACGAGGCACCTGTTAACACACCCCAAAATGGCACCTTCCTTTCTTGCAACAGGGTCACGTCGTTGACCCAGGTTCAAGTTTGTGCCCCACCCTGCACCTGTTGGTTTGGTTTTTTGCTCCCATGCACGATCAGGCTTGGGGCATTGTGTTAGGGTGGAGAGTGGGCTTGAACTTGTACAGCAGGGACAATGGGGGTAGCAGTGAGGGGGGGAGGGGGGTCATTGGCTGGGTTCCTCCAAGCAAGCCCATAACTTGGGGATGCCAGCCCTCCTTTTGTTCCAGTGATTATTTTGGCCAACAGCCAGTGGGGCCACACTCTAAAATACAGAGAGGTTGGACCGCCATCATCCCAAATTCTCCTATTTCATCTGAGGGTGCACTCTGTTTTGGTCTCTTTTCCACCTCCATATCTTTCTGCCTCCCCTTCACTGTCCTGCATGGTTGGGCGGGTGCTGCAGGCATGAAGACTACGAGGGTCGACCAACTTCTGAAGTTGTTTCTGAGAATTCCTGGTGGTGTCAATTGCAAGGGAGCAGAGGCCTCAGCTTGTGAATTTGGCCTTCCAATCTAGTCCCCCCCCCCCCGCTCCTTTCAGTGCACCCTTCTCTCTGCTGCCTTCCCCTTGAGCGTGCTGCTTCAACGCTTGAAGGTAGGTGGATCCAAGCATTGGAAAGAGGCCAAATGAAACCGTCCTCCTAATGCCGGCTCCGCTCTGCAACCACAGCCCGTACACAGATAAATATCTTTCTGGAATCAAAAATCTGAATTTGAAAAGGCAGCTGCATTCCAGCTCAGGAAGCATAAAATCACTGCTAGAAAGTTGAGTTTCTTTCCACTTCTAGCTGAAAGTGGATCCCCAGCTTGTCTGATTTTTGCCTTTGTGTCCCTGCCGATCTCTGCCCCTCAGCTGCTTGGTTCCTAGAGCAGCTTTGCAGCCCACCTCCCCTTCCTTCTCAAGGAGGCAGCCTCGATGCCTCCGCTGTCCCCATCCAGAAGAGTTTCCCGCTGCAGGAGTTCACCTGCCTCTGCCGCCAGGCGCTTGGCCTTGAGCTAAGTTGTTGGGTTGACTCTTCTATCTTTAGGACACCATCCTTTGTGGAGACAGCACCCACACTAACCGGTAGCACAGATGCAAGTCCATTGACAGCCCCATTATTATAATCGCCGTAGGGCCAGTAGCAGTTGTGACTAGAGACTGGGCCTCCTGCCCCAAGGGGCTCTCAGTGTAGGATGGACAAGGCAGGAGGGGCACATGGGGAGAGGCCGGGAGACATTCCTGAAGCTGAGAAGTTGCAGGTGGCTGGAAGGGACCACGAGGGCCAAGGCCAGCCCTCTGCTCTGTGCAGGAGCTGCCGGGCCTGGATGATCATCCCGGCCACAAGCTCCTAAAACCTCCAATGATAGAGAATCCACAGCTTCCCTGGGTGCCCCCTTCCATGGCCTGACCGTCCTTACCGCCAGGAATGTTTGCCTAATGTTCAACCAAATCTCCCTTACTGCAGCTACCGGTTCCCTTTTGCCCTGTCCTTCATAGCAAAGGGAAAGCCCGCTGGAACACAGGTAGGATTTTATGAGAGATTTGAAGGTTGTGAGGGAGCAGTGTGTGTGTGTGTGTGTGTTCGGGGAGGAAGTGGCAGACGTGGGGGGCAGCGTGGGAGAAGGGGCGAAGTCCGTTCAGGAACAGGCGACTGAGTGGGTGAAGGCTGAGAAGGAATGATGTTACTAGGAGAGAATGGAGCAGGAAATGAGAGCAGAAAGATCAGGGGGAGCAAGGCCATGAAGATGCCCGAAGGGCAAGACAAGGTGTTTGTATTGGATGCAGCGGGGGAGAGGAAAGGGATGGGCGAAGTGAGTGGCCTTGGCAGCCGAGTGCTGGAGGAGGCCAGTGAGAAGGAGGTTGCTGTAGTCAAGGGGAGAAATGGCCGGAGTCTTGGTAGTGGGAGCCGTAAGGAAGGGCTGGATTTTAGTCATTGCTCTGAAGAGAGGAGAGACTGGTCTTAGCAAGAGGCTCGGTCGGCGGCGCGAAGGAGAGGGAGAAGCTGAAGCCCGGGCTATAACACCCGGTAGCCCAAGAGGGATACCGCACTTTGCGTCGGCCGCTTTCGACGGCAGCGTCTTTGAAACCACAAAGATTGGCCAGGTTCTAGAGATGGCGACCGCCGCTCCTGGGGTTGCTGTCCGCAAGGCATTGCGGGGAAACATGGCTGCCAGTTGGGAACGTGCAATTAAGAACAGAGCTGGGGCTAGAGTTGGGTGCAGGGGAGAGGGTCCCACTGGGAATTGTGGGATAGCACTGGAGGACTCCCAGGCTCGGCTCAGACTCCCTGGCAGAGGCTGCAAGCCTAAACCTTTCCTGTCCTTAAATTCTCCCCCCACAACCCAAGCCTGCATCTACGCCAGCTCTCGTCCTCTGCTGCCCTGCTAGGCAAACCCCCGGCATGATCCTTTTGGCTTTTTACCACCGGCGCTAACACGTCGCGCCACCACAAGACCCGCTGAGCAAACGGGGCTCACGCCAACGAATCCCGTCTGCACAGAGTGGGCCGTTGCGTTCTGCCCTACCACTGGCCCCAGGAGAAAATGCCAGCTCCCCAGGACGTGATTCTTGGACCAGAAATGATTGATTATTGATATAGCCCCAGCGGTGTGCCTGGTGCTCCCCAGTCATGATTAGGGCTAGGTCCCTTCCCCAGGGGGCTTCCAGTCTAGACTAGGCAGGGGGAACGTGCGGAGAGACAGGGAGTGGCAGGTGCACGGGGGTGGGGGGGCTGAAGGGTGAGATGGTGTAAGGAGAAGCCTACAGGAGCAATCTCGGAGGAGGAGCTGGTGACGGCCAGATAGAAGAAGCTGGGTTTTTAGAAGGGATTTGAAGATTGGGAGGGAGGAAGCCGAGGGTATGTGTTCAGGGAGAAAGTTCTCGGCATGAGGGGGCGAGGGCACAGCTTGGGAGTAGGGGCAAAGAGAGCTCTGGGGGCAGGAGGCCCAGGGCAGGGGTTAGAGGAGGAGGAGTGCGTTTCCTGGGTGGGAATATAGCAGGAACCAAGGGCAGAAAGACACGGAGGAGCAAGACCATGTCAAGCCTTGAAGGGGAAGACCGAGTGTTTGTGCTGAATGGTAAGATGGGGAGGGAGCACAGAGGAGGGGTTGAACCGGATCAAAGTGGGGGGCAAAGGGGATGAGCTTGGAAGCCGAGTGTGGGAGAAGTCAGCATGGGCGAGGCTCGCTGCTAGGAGCCCCCTGCTCCGTGACAGGGCACCCGACATCGACTGCGGCCCAGACAGATGCTTGTCCAGTGGGATTTTGAAGGATTTTCCCAGACTTCCCTCGGCTGCAGATTCTCCCAATTGTCCTTCCATTTAGGAAGCTTTTCTTAATATTTAACCCCCATTTCCCTTGCTGCAATTTAAGCCCCTTCCCTTGAGCCCCAGAGAACAATTTTTCTGTCTCAAGTGACAACCTTTTAGCTCTTTGGAAACGGCTTTTGTGTCCTCACCCTTTTAGTCTTTTCTCTCGGATAACAATTCCCGGTTCCTTCCGCTTTTCCCCGTACAACTTGCATCCTGGAGGCTCACCAAAGCCTCGCCAGTTTGTTCATATCCTATTTGAAGGATGTGGGCCAGCGGGGTGACGGAGCTGCAAACAAAAGCTAATACCATTCCAAGCTGCATTAACAAGCGTTGTCTCCCACGTCAGAGCCGGTAATAATTCCGCTGTATGTTCAGCGTTAGTCAGTCCTCGCCTGACGTTTTGGGCTCCTCATTTCAAGATCAACGTTGGCAAATTAGAGCGGGTTCAGAGGCGGGAGGCAAAGATGGTAAAGAGTGTCTGGAAAGCCAGTCTTAATAGGAACGGTTGAAGGAAGTGGGTGTGTTTAGCCTAGCGAAGAGAAGATTAAAGGGCCACCAAGAAGATGGCAAGGAACGACTCTGCGTCGCTACCGAGGGCAGGGACTAGAAAAAACAGGTTCTAGTCACGCAAAGGGAGGTTACAGTTGAATTGCAGGGAAAACGTCCTAGCAGGTAAGGGGGGGGTGGTGGCGATGCAATGCTAGCTGGGGTTTCCACGGTGGAGAGCCACGTTGCGCAGGCTGTCCGGCCGCCTGTCTGTGCTGATGGTCTTCCTTCATCCAGGCAGGGGGGTTGGACTCACTAAACGAACCTCAAGATCCCTTCCAACTCTCTGATTCTATCGAGCAGGAACTCCTTGTGTCTGGCTTGTGTACGGGAGGGAGTTAATTAACCTTCCCAGAGTCCTCTTTGGTACCCGAAAACCTGGCTGCTTCCTCCTTGGTGTGACCTTCACACACTCCCTCTGCCACACAGGCTGCTTGTCATTCTAAGCCACCCTCCGTTCCCCTGCTGCAAGGAGAGGGAAGGGGGAGGAGTCCCCCCTTCCCCCCCCCCCTCGGTAGCTGTGCTCAGTTCCCCCCCCCCCTGGACTCACCATGTCTCTCTCTCTCTCTCCCCCTCTTCAGTCCCACAGCCCTGAGTCCTCCAGGGACAGCAGCAACTTCCCCCGCACCAAAGAGCCCTCCGCACCGGGGGAGTTAGCCCCCCACAGCAGCCCCCAAGCCCAGCAGGAGGCGCCACCAACTCCCAAGACAGAGAAGAGAATGGCCCCTTCTCTCCCGCCGGCCCCCCAGAGGCGCCCCAGCCACACACACCAGCATGGGGCGAGCACGGAGCCGCAGAGGCCTGCGCTGCAGCGGGTACGGAGAGGACCTTCCCTTTCAGGGAGCAACATTGCTGACCTGACCCTAGATTACGAGGGAGGGGGAGTGAGATCTGGGGCCTTTCCCCTCTACGGGGATCTGATCTGAGACTGGCTGGCTCGGAGGGGGGTGGCATGGAGGAATGGGAGCTGGGCTTTCCCCCTCTAATCCAGGCCCCTCCCTGTCCCTCTCCCCACAGGGCAACTCGGACCCCCCTGTCCCGTCGGAGGCAGCAGCCTCAGCCGTTGAGGGCCCCGGGGGGGAGCCGCAGCCTCCAGCTGAGCGGAGACACAGCAACGCGTAAGTGTGTGAGACAGAGAGAGCTTGGGGGGGGGGGGGGGTCTTTGTGTGAGAAATGAGGGGTTCTATACAGCAGCACCCTTGCCTGGCACTGAGATTCAGCTGCCGCTGGGGTGGGGACAGCTGGTTCTATAGGGGTCCCTTGCCTAGCACCGAGATTCAGCTGCCTCTGGGGTGGGGGCAGTTATTTATATAGGGGTCCCTTGCCTGGCACCGAGATTCAGCTGCCTCTGGGGTGGGGGCAGTTATTTATATAGGGGTCCCTTGCCTGGCACCGAGATTCAGCTGCCGCTGGGGTGGGGACAGCTGTTCATATAGGGGTCCCTTGCCTGGCACCCAGATTCAGCTGCCGCTGGGGTGGGGACAGCTGTTTATATAGGGGTCCCGTGCCTGGCACTGAGATTCAGCTGCCGCTGGGGTGGGGACAGGTGTTATATAGGGAGCCCTTGCCTGGTGCGGAGATTCAGCTAGGAGACGACCTGGAGCTGACATGGGGGAGGGGGGATATTTAACAGAGTGGAAAGAGGAAACTGACTCCAAAGAAGTTCATCTAAGACACCCCCCCACCTCTGAGGGTGGGGAGACACCACCACCCGTTACTCATGCTCCTTGGTTTCTCTGCGGGGGTGGGGGAAGCTGGGGAATAAAGTCTGGTATCAGTGTGTCCGTGTGAGTTTTTCCTCCATCCCTCTCTCCCCAACCCTTCTCCTCTCCCGTCTCTCCACCCCCCATCTCCAATCCCTCTCTCCCCATCCCTTCTCCTCCCGTCTCCCTCTCCACCCCCCATCTCCATCTCTCCCCCATCCCTTCTCCCGTCTCCCTCTCCACCCCCCATCTCCATCCCTTCTCTCCCGTCTCTCCATCCCATCTCCATCCCTCTCTTTCTCCATCCCTTCTTCACCTCTCCCGTCTCTCTCTCCACCCCATCTCCATTCCTCTCTCTCCCCATCCCGTCTCTCACCCCTACATCTCCATCCCTGTCCCCATGCTTTCTTCTCTCCCGTGTCTCCACCCCCATCGCCATCCCTCTCTCTCTCTCCCCACCCCTATCTCCATCCCTTTCTTTCCCCATCTCTTCTCTCCCGTCTCTCTCTCCACCCATATCTCCATTCCTGTCTCCCCATCCCTTCTCTGCCGGCTCTCCACCCCCATCTCCATCCCTTCTCCTCCTCTCCCATCTTTCTCCACCCATCTCCATCCCTCCCTCTCCCCATCTCTCCACCCCATCTCCATTCCTTTCTCTCTCCATCTCTTCTCCTCCTCTCCCGTCTCTCTACTACCATCTCCATCCCTTCTCCTCACCCGTCTCTCTCTCCACCCCACCTCCATCCCTCTCTCCCCACCCCTTCTCCTCTCCCGTCTCTCCACCCCCATCTCCATCCCTTCTCCTCTCCCGGCTCTCTCCACCCCGTCTCCATACCTCTCTCTACCCCGCTTTACCCATCCCTTCTCTTCTCCCATCTCTCTCTCCACCCCTCTCTCTCCCCATTCCTTCTTCTCCTCTCTCGTCTCTCTCCACCCCTCTCCCCATTCCTTCTTCTCCTCTCGTCTCTCCACCCCATCTCCAACCCTCTCCCCATCCCTTCTCTCCCGTTTCTCTTTCCACCCCTCATCTCCATCCCTCTCTCCTCCTCTCCGGTCTCCCTCTCCACCGCCCCATTCGCTCTCTCTCCCCATCCCTTCTCTCTCGTCTCTCTCCACACGCACCACCCCACCCCCCCCATCTCCATCCCTCTCTCTCCCTGCGCTTCCCCCCCC